>LBNU01023224.1:22391-76480 GCA_014162995.1 Artemisia annua
AGTTTTAGATATTTTATTTTTCATTTGCAATTGTAGTTATTTTGGGTTAGTTGACTAGCAACTAATTCCGCCCACTCCTTCAAAAACCGAGATTTTACTTGCTTTCTAAAAAATATAAAAATACAAAAAGAATCTTCCTTCACCCTTAGACCTATTAGAGTAGTTCTTCTATCCTAACGAACACTATTCCCTGTGAGAGAACGATCAATCCCCCGTACTTACCACTATCCTATACTACATCGGTCAGGTACACTGCCTGGTGGGGTTGTAAGCCTCTTGAGATCCTTTGAGAGGTAAGACTTGTTGTAAGGTCACAAAACCACGCATCAGTATGTTCAACACAAAACACATTGCAAAGTGGATGACTTGGCATGCTACCGGACAATCTAAGGAAAATGGTAAGATGAATCACCCGTGTGATGGTAAAGCTTGGAAAAGTTTTGACATAATGAAACCCGAGTTTTCTTGTGACCCTAAAAACGTCCGATTAGGGTTGCCTGCTGATGGTTTCAATCCGTTTGGCAAGATGAGTCAAAATTACAACATGTGGCCGGTCATATTGACAACATACATCACGCCCCCGTGGATGTGTACGAAAGAGACTTCTTTAATGTTGACGATGTTAATTCCCGGCCTTAAATCACCTGCAAAGGACATCGATGTTTTCTTGCAGCCTTTGATCAAAGAACTCCAAGATTTATGGATAGGAGAGTCGACATTCGACGCTGCTACGGGTACTCATTTCAACATGAAAGTGGCGGTTTTATGGACCATCAATGAGTTTCTAGCTCGAAGTGGTTTGTCCGTGTGGAGTGGACAAGGCTACTATGCATGCCCAACATGTAATCAGGACACTCCATCGCTTCCTGTGAAGAATAAAATCGCTTACGTTGGTTATAGAAGATTCTTACGCGTAAGGCATCCAATGAGGAATAAACATAAGGAATTCCATGGTAAACATGAAAGGAAGCCTCCTCCTAAAGACTTTACCAATTAAGAAATCATGATTCAAATTATTAAAGTCCTTAAACGTGTATCGGGGAAACATCCACCTATTGTTTAAAATAACCCTAAACCTAATCGAGAAATCGAATTGAATTAGAGTAAGCGTTCTATCTTCTACGAACTGGAGTATTGGCCCGTTCTTCTTCTAAAACACAATCTCGATGTCATGCACATCGAAAAGAACATGTTTGAGAGTGTGCTGAATACCTTGTTAATGAACGACATATCCAAAGACACGCTAAAGGGAAGGCAAGTCTTGAAACTTTGGGAGTTCGAAAAGAGTTGTGGCTCGTTTATAAAGGAAACTGGAAGTTCGATAAGCCTCAACCAAAGTTCTCTTTCACAGCTGAAAACATAAAACCTTTTTGTAAATTCATCAAAGGAGTTAGACTACATGGTGGGTTTGGATCCAACTTCAAGAAAAAAGTGACCGCTGACGATAACAACATAACGGGCCTAAAATCTCATGACTATCATATAATGATGCAGCGGTTACTTTCTTATGGAGTTCAACAATAGTTACCCAAAGAAATTCCACCCCCATTAGTCGAGCCCTGCTTATTCTTTAAGCATATTTGTGCTCGAAATTTCATGCAGCAGGACATGGAGAAAGCTAAAAAAGAAATGATCGATGTTATGATTAATTTAGAGCAAATATTTCCTCCTGCTTTTTTTTGACATAATGATTCATTTGGTTATACATTTACCCGAAGAGGATATTCTAGGTGTCTCTGTTTACTACAGGTGGATGTATCCATTTGAAAGATACATGAAGAAGCTAATAAATTATGTCCGAAATAAAGCCAAGCTTAAAGGTTCTATAGTGGAGGGTTATGTTGCAGAAGAAGCATTAACTTCTGCTCGCGTTATCTTAAGGATGTCGAGAAGAGATTTAATCGTCCTGACAGAAAGGACGATGGTGAACCTGAACAACCAGATAAATTCCAGGTGTTACAGTCAGTATGCAAACGGGTAGGTAGAGATGTACATACTCGGATGAAGCCAGATGTTATGCAGGCAGTTGTATGGTTTATACTTAACAATAGTCCTGAAATCGACGCAGACATCCAGGCGTAAAGAGTGTGTTTCTTCTTTTTTATATTTTAAAGAACCCTATTTGTTGTAAGTTATTTGTTTTCGATGACTTATTCTAATATCATGAACTTTTGCAGTGAATTTCTTAACAATACCGTGGAAACAAGTTTTCCTCCCTAGTTCAATCACAAGGTAAACACATTAGATATACTAGACGAGTACCCGTACATAGCAACAGGATTTTATAGCGATAGATAGTTTATTGGTAAAAAAAGTTTATAGGTTATAAACGAAAAATAATAAAAGTTTGAAGATTTGGGAATTAAACATAATGTTTTGAAACCCGGTTCGACCCGGGTGGTTCAACCGGTTGAACTGTTCCGGTCGAAAAATGGGTTGATTTAAACTGGGTCAACTTGCTAGGTTGGGTCGAAAACGAGTTAAGTTAAACCGGGTTTGAAGCGTCCCGATTCAACCCGGTTTGTGATTTGTATTAATAGTTTCCTNTTATAGGTTATAAACGAAAAATAATAAAAGTTTGAAGATTTGGGAATTAAACATAATGTTTTGAAACCCGGTTCGACCCGGGTGGTTCAACCGGTTGAACTGTTCCGGTCGAAAAATGGGTTGATTTAAACTGGGTCAACTTGCTAGGTTGGGTCGAAAACGAGTTAAGTTAAACCGGGTTTGAAGCGTCCCGATTCAACCCGGTTTGTGATTTGTATTAATAGTTTCCTTTTGAAATATATGTTTTCAGCATTTCTTTTTTTTTTTCCCTTCGGGTACCCTGTGACGATTAACCGGAGAAATACATTTCGACGATGCCAGATTCACCAGTTTGTATCGGTTTCAACGGGACATCTCTGGTTCGTTTTCGGATGGTTTTTATTGGTTAGCCGAACCGGTGGCGACACTGGTTCCCGGTTGAAACTGTTGGTCTCGTCCAGTTTTTAAAACTATATGTACCATCAACTTATTAGGTTGAATGAAGCTTTTTTTATTTTATTAATTTGTATAATGTGTATAATAATAATAATATGTACTTTTCATTTTAGGGTGTTTAAAAATAACATTAATTAGTGTTTATAATTATTTCATATGGATTATGTTGTAGCCTATTTAAATTGTATATTATGAAAATTTTATTGTACTTTTTAGTAAGTAGTGTTTTAATTGGTTGTATTTAATTTGGTAGACATGTTTTTAATTGGTTGTACAATGTGAATAAATTATTGTATTTTTAAGTAATGAGGATGTTTTAATAAGAGTATTAATTATGTTCTTTTTCTCTCTCATATGACCAAGTGTTGAAAACTCAACTTTTCACTTTGGCTGTTTTTCCTTTATAAGTAGTATAGATTACCTTGTAGTCCAGAGTTATTGCCCATCTGAATCTGTTTGTATCTCTTTCATAGATCTGTGAAAACAGCTTGGCAAAAGACCCAAGCTGTAGTCCCGAGTTACTCTCTTTGGCATGTGGACCTTTATCTAGTGCAAGTACATACCCCGCTTGCATAGTTAACGGTGTGAATTTTTTTGGTGCATGAGCACGATATACTTCATACCCCTCAAAGCAGTGGAGTTTCAACACCCGGGCCTGATGGAGATATTTATTATGGACAACTGGAAGAAATTCTGGAGCTCACTTATATGGGCAACTGCAAGGTTGTGTTGTTCCGATGTAAATGGTTCGACACCCTAACCTTAATAACCTACGATACGCTTTAGACGTTCTTACATTGAACGAGGCATACATCATATTTTGACTGATAAGGATGGTTTTAGAAATCAACAATACATTCTTGCGACACAAGCGACACAAGTCTTCTACCTTGAAGACCCTGCTAGACGACCTCATTGGAAGGTCGTTGAAGATGTTCATCATCAGAAGATCTGGCTTCGGGATGTTGTAGATTCTGATCAAGATGTTATACATGGCAGTAGTTCATCAGATGTTGCATTGTCNACATTGAACGAGGCATACATCATATTTTGACTGATAAGGATGGTTTTAGAAATCAACAATACATTCTTGCGACACAAGCGACACAAGTCTTCTACCTTGAAGACCCTGCTAGACGACCTCATTGGAAGGTCGTTGAAGATGTTCATCATCAGAAGATCTGGCTTCGGGATGTTGTAGATTCTGATCAAGATGTTATACATGGCAGTAGTTCATCAGATGTTGCATTGTCTGTTGGTTTGACTGATTTAGAGTATGCGGATTTGAGTGTAAATAATGAATCAACAGAAGTGGACGCCCCTCCAGATGATGCTGAAGAAGAGGCTGATTTTATTAATAATGAAGATGATGTCGTTGCTCATGTCCTTGATGATGATGATGTTGATGTATCTGATGATGATGAAGTGAACCCCAATGTTGTTGAAGAAGTTTTATCTAGCGATGATTCTAATGATGACAATTGTTCTTAAATTATAATTTGAATGAAATTGTTGGTATATGTTTAAACGTGTAACTTTTATTTGAATGAAATTGTTATGTTATGTTTAAATGCGTATATTTATATGAATGTGTGCATTAGTATTAATTGGTCCACGAAATTGTGTGTTCTTGTACTTGTAATTTTATAGATGGCGTGTGTAGCTCCTAGATCACACGGTGGGGATGCTAGTGGTGATCCACCCAGAAGGCCCTCATTTACTTTGCTGGGCTATTGCGCAGGTAAGAAAATGTGATTTTTATTTTATATTTTTTATTGATAAAACTGAATTTTTTTTACTTGTATTTTCCCGACTAAATAACTTATATTTGTAGGTTCAATGGTCACGGGTGAGACCTCAAATCGGGCCTTAAAGAGGGCGCTTAGAGAGAATAATAATCAACCTTTACCTATCGGCTTTGATTACGATGATCAAGGTACATTCTCACCTATTGGCAAGTATGCACCGTAATTGAGTAACCTTATCGGGGAACATGTTAGGCCACTTCCCTTGACTGCGATTGGGAACAAATTTCAGATGGTTATAAGGCGCATATATTTCCCGCACTACAGGTATTAATTGTTTATTTTATTTATATTCTTATTGTTATCGACTGTTTAGATATGCGTGCTATATTTAAATTTTGTGTTTATTTAAATGCGTATATTTATTTGTAGACCTATTTTGACATCGCGCCTTGAATGACAGTCGCCAAGTGAGGGATGGGAGAACGTATATACGGTGGGGAAAGGGTATCTCTTGGGCTGAAACTTTAGATGCGGTTATAAATATCGCAAAAATAAAAACATGATTAAGACCAAATACTTTGATACACATGAGACACCTGTGGCGGCAAGGGAATATCTGCCGCCGCCGAAAGTGTGGCTTATCAGAACCCGAGAGGAATGTGAAATGTTGGTCGACTAGTTGTCCGAACCGGAACGGATGGAAATATCTGCCAAAAATGCAGAAAACCGAGCTAAAAACAAGACAATAACTCAACAAGGGAGAAAATCGTTCGTACAAGAAAGAAACGATTATGCAAGACTCATTATAATTTTTGTGATTTTTGAAGTTCTATACGTTGTTTATATATAGCTCGTTATTAATTTAATTTATATTGTATGTATAGAGGGTTAAAAATCATGAGAAAAATGAAGACCTGATCGAAACATGGAGGAAGGGGCATTCAAGAAATGGCAAATTTAAAACAAAAGAAAACGAGACGGATTATGTAGGTAATTTATCTCTTAACATTCGTCATTAAGATCAAGTTACTTTTTTTTTTAACTTACATAGCTGGAGATGAATTCCCTTTTTGATCAAGTTAAAGCCGGTACACACCCGTTGTTGATCGAGCAAGAAATGTTGGATGAGTAGACCATTAGTTCTGAGTGACAACCGCCAAAATATGTTGGGCAGGGTAGGATGATGTCGGGCCGTGGCAAAGCTTCTCGCAGGTCCACACATCGGCCGGTTGAACAAGATTATATTACTCGACAGCATATAACGGGGGTGTTGAGGCGAGAGCAGCAAGAGAAAGAGTTATTTAGGAAGCAAGCTCAGGAGGCGCAATAACGGGCTCTCGTGGCTGAGCTAGAGGCTAGATTGGCTAAGGAAAATGCAAACGTGGTTAATTCTAGAGTTGGCACCATCGAATCTTACCTTGGGCAGTTTTTTAGCCACTACAACAACCAAGGTAATGCATTTAGTGTTCTCTTTCCCCCACCTAATCCTGCTCCATTTCCAGGCCTTTTCCCGGCCCTATTCCCTTTCCCTTTCCCGACCCTAATAATTCTTTTAACAATTGTTATCGTGCCTCGTTTCCAACTCTACTACATGTCCAGGTTCTAGTTCAAATTATGCAATGCCGCCACCCGACGTCCTTAACAAATACTTCTTACAAAATAATCCTCGTTTGAGCCGCATTCCTGAGACTAATGATGATAGTAATGATAGTAGTAGTAGTGAGGAGGAGGCAGGCGGAGTTGGAGTCGGTGTCGGACAAAGAGTAGGCGTAGGGATGTAAGATTTTATTATTTTTGTTAACTTTATGACTTGTTAGTAACTTTGAGACATGTTAATTAGTAACTTTGTGACTTGTTAGTTTAATTTGTATCGTATTTGTCGAATGGTATCGCGGATTTGTGGAATGGTATTGTATCATTTAGTAATTTGGTACTGTATCATATTGTCAAATTGGTATTGCGGATTGTGGTTTATTACAGTTTATAATATGCATGTTTTGGTAGATTTTCCGGGAAAAAATCCGGAAGAAACCTGTAAAATATGCAGGTTTTGCCACATTTTTTTTGGCTCCCAGGAAAAATAGGGACAACATTGTCATCCCTAAAGTGCAAAGGAATGTCGTCCCAAATGTGCTCTGATTGCCACCTGGTCTCGTCCCAAACAGATTAATAATAAATAACCAACTCAATTTTTTTGGGTAAAAGGTTGATGAATTTCGAAAGTTTAAAGTTAAAATACTAATTTTACCGGTTCCTTATTACTCAAAACACACGGGTAAAAGTATAACCCTCTTTTATAGTAAAGAGTTTTGGTAAGACCAGGTCGTTCCACAGGGACTGAGGTTTGCTCTTTAGTATCAATTAACTAATCAAGATGATTTAGAAAACTTATGCAGATGTTTTGAAATTCAAATATGAGACAATTTGATTACTTCAATGATGGCATATGATAACAATCTCAATGGTTTAAGTAAGTTCAACAAATGAGTAGTTGTTTTCGTCAAAATAACGTTTCATCAGTTAATAGTTGTGATTCAAGACTTATGTCTGCTAGTCCCTAAACGAGTGGTTAACAAGTATAAGTACTAGTTGCAATATTTCAAACTCTATTGTTTATTTCGATACAAAAGTGATTTCTCCTTCAATTGATCAACATACATAGACATATGTTGAAAACCATAAAATACTAGTCGAATCTTCCGACCCTTTCCAATTAGTAATTATAATCAAAGAGATAAACAACGGTGATAAGTTTAGAACACAGCAAGGTCGTGACATAAACAGGAAATCAACAAGAGATCATAACCATAACCAAACATTTTATTAATTAACATATCCAAGCAACCATAAGGAGTTTAGCCTAACATGGCTTTAATAATCATGCTTAAAGTGGTAATATCGTACGAAATGATCAACATACTTTCTGAATTAGTGTAATGAAGAAGCTACCGTCACTAGCGATCACCACAATTAATATCGAGACAATATTACAACGCTTTTAGAACTTTGACTTTATTTCTATCACCCCAATGATTGGAACACGAGATGGATTATTATCAGAGCTTTGTTGGTTGTTGGGAGGAGTGTTGGCATGAAAACGAGGCGAAATGAGGCTCTATTTATAGGCAGAGGTTGACTGGCCAGGCACTGAATTACGCCGCAGATGAGTAAAAGACCGGCGCGCTTTTCATAGAATGTCGGTGCTCTAGGAGATTAACAACGGCGGCCTTCAAGAGTTTTCTTGGAGCCTAAGGGTCATTAATAGAGCTGAAGGCCGGCGTGCTTGAGATATAAGATCGGCGCACTTTTCTTGTTTTGACTTAGATTATGTAGGATTATATTCGCCCCCGTAACCGGCGCACTTGAGACAAAAGCTTGGCGCTCTTTTATATTGGAATAGGCTTTATCATAAGGTTATCTTTGATTTGTACATTTTGCCTTGGTTCTTAAAGATCTTTGTCTAGAGGACCTGCAAAGTATTTTCATGCAATTAAGTATCGAAAGTCCTTATCAATCATATAGAAACTAACAAATAATGCTATATAAAATATGTATAATTTGGGCATCATCAAAGGTCAAAATACCCGGTAAATATATTAGTCCAAAAAACGTTTAAGTACAAGGGATATGGGTGAATCCCATATCTCAACTCGTTACATAGGCGGAAAAGCTTACATAACAAGATACTTCAAATTCTCTAAATAAGAATATAAAGCACTACTCAAACGATACCATTAGACTCCTATGAAAACAAAATTACTTTCTACCAAGGACTTGGAGCTTGATACCATACATGTCATACAAAGCATCCAAATTCCCTGGAAGATCATAGACCTGATCCACATAGTCATGATAATCATAGTCATCATAATCATCTTCACGATCATGACAACCACCAAATAGGTTCATGGACTCATCAAAAGTGTTCACAACCTCGTCTTCATCACTGTCGGAAACAACAATCTCTCTCACCTTAGAGAATGGGTTAGCCGTCTTAGTAGCAGAAGTAGACGTAGAAGCCTTATATTACCCGGATAATTAACGTTTTTAATAGGATGACCATTATCATCCACAAGAGTAGCTTTCCCATCAATAAGTAGCTTTTTAAGCTCCCTAATTTTCTCAAGTATAGGGGTAGAACCAACCTCCGTTGTTCCTATTAATTCACTCACAAGCGGTTCTTGTGATGCATTACCAGTCTCTAGCGACCCGTCCTCCTTAGCTTCGTTTGGAATACCATAATCCACATCCTTAGTCACTTTGATGAGGCGAAAAGTGTTACGATTTTAGGGGGTCATTTAAGCCCTAATTTGTAATTATTTGATCAAATATTGCCTTAAATCGTTCCTTTTGTCATTTTAGGTACTTTCGGCGCCCCTACTGCAGCGAACCACAGGGTGGAATAGAAAACTCTTACACTATGAAACGCGCCTTAGAGCACCGAACATTCTATGAAAAGCGCCCGGTCCCTTTTACTCATTGCGCGTAGATTTAGGCCTTCCAGGTCAAACCTCTGCCTATAAAATAGAGCTTCATTTCGCCTCCGTTTTCAGCAACACGCCTCCCACACAAGCCACAAAGCTATGATAAGAACCATCTCATGTCGCCTCGTTTCATGCAACACTCTCCCAACAACCCAACAAACTCTGATAATAATCCATCCGGTCCAACATTGGGGTGAAGAAATAAAGCAAAATTCAAAAGCGTGTAAATTGGTCCAATTAATGTGTGATCGCGTATGACGTAAGCTTCTTCATTACACTAATTAGAAGATGTTTGAGCATCGTATCGATATTACCACTGTAAGCGATATATTAAAGCCATGTCAGGCTAAACTCCCTTATGTGTTGCTTGATACTGTTAATATAAAAGTTGTAGTTATGATCTCTGTGATTCCTGTTTATGTCCACGACCTGGCTGTGCTAAACCTTACACCGTTAATTATTCTCTTTGATTATAATTAACTAATTGTAAAGGGCGGAAGAATCCGACTAGCATTATGTTTCAACATATGTCTATGTAGTTAGCATTTAAGGATATAATGCTTTTGTAATCGAAAAAACAATAGAGTTGAAATATTGCAACAGTACTTATAACTTACCAACCTCGTTGTAGGGACAGCAAATGAAAAGTCCTGAATCACGAACATAATTAACTATAGCTTATTTTGACAAAAACAACTACTCATGTGTTGAACTTCACATAAACCCATTGAGATTCGTATCATATGCCATCATTGAAGTAACAAATTGTCTCCGAATTTGAATATCAAAACATCTGCATAAGTTCTAAATCATCCGTGATTAGTAATCGATACTAAAGACCAAACCTCAGTCCCTGTGATACGACCTGGTCTTACCCAAAAAACTCTTTACTATAAAATAGTTATACTTTTACCCGTCGTTGTTTTGAGTAAAAGCAATCCGTAAAAAAAAAAAAAAAAAGTAGTAATTTAACCTTTACTTCCGAACACATCACCTTTTACCCAAAAAAATTGAGTTGTTATTTATTAATAATTGGTTGGGACAGACCTAGGTGGCAATCGAGTACACAATTTGGGACGACATCCTTTGCACTTTAGGGTGACAATGTTGTCCCTATTTTTCCTGGGACCAAAAAAAATGTGGCAAAACCTGCATTTAACAAAGGTTTTTTCCGATTTGTTTCCCGGAAAATCTACCATAAAAGCTCCTACTTCAACTCCTATGTCGAGCCGACTTAAAGCCCTACATGGATCATTAGAATTTTCGTCATGCATTAAATACAACCAAAATAATCGGAGACACATCCGATTCATTTTCTTAAGACGTTCTAGCAATACTCGTATAGAGGTTAGCCCAGTTCTTAAGCCTAACACGACTTCACCCAACCACAAAGATACAAACAAACCAACAACATAAACAAAGTAGTTCCATTAGATCCAAGCCAAACACAATAAACGACCTAGCTAGCATGTAATTGAAAGAAAGCATAAATATAATCACACAAACATAGAGCATATTGAAGAGTTGGAAAAAGACTTATCTTTAAGCACCAAGTTTCAAGGGGAAAACCCTAAAAAATACAGGAAGAAAAACGAGCTAGGTTTCTTCCCAAAAATTGGCACACACATGTAATGAAAAAACGAGATATTTATAGAATTTACAACGACGGCGTCACCTTATAGGGCGGAGCCCTTGCACCTCGCCGGCCCCCCAAAACACTACGAATTGCTCAGATCCACTTCTGACGCCGTCCCTCCTATAAATATTCTGTGACGTCCCTTTTACACATATAACGTGAGCACCTAACAAATGTAACACGTGACGTCATCCACGTATTAAATCGTCCAAAATCTTTCTGGGCGCTAGGTAAAAATCATCCCACCCTGTGTCAATGCGTACGCCGCACTTAGTAGTAGCGTGACGCCTCAGGATACAAATTCCAACCCATGATTTTGAGACTTTAGTCGGTTCTTCACTTTTATGGCCTCCAAAAACTCCAAAATGCTTCCTTTTCGCCAAGATTTCATTCTCCAAATACTNTACAACTTGTAGGTCGTCACGTTATAAGTTAAAAGGAGACGGCCCAGAAAGATTTATAAGGGGACGGCGTCAGAAGTGGATCTGAGCAATCCGAATAGTGTTTTGGCCGCGAGGTGAAGGCGTCACGCCCTATAAGGTGACGCCGTCAGATTGTAAATTCTATAAATATTCGTCTAATTTTCATTCATGTGTGTGCAACTTTTGGGAAGAAACCCTAGCTCGTTTTTCTACTGTATTTTTTAGGGTTTTCCACCCTTGAAACTTGGATGCTTAAAGATAAGTCTTTTCCAAATCATTCAATATGTCTATGTATTGTGTGATTATATCTTATGCTTGTCTTTCAATTAACATGCTAGGCTAGGTCTTTATTGTGTTTGCTTGGATCTAATGAAACCTAGCTATTGATTATATGTTGTTGGTTTGTTTGTGATTATTGTGGGTGGGTGAAGTCGATGTTAGGCTTAAGAAAACTGGCTAACCTCCTATACGGTAACTTGCTAGAACGTCTTAAGAAACATGAATCGGATGTGTACTACGATTATTTGGTTGTATTTAATGCATGAGCAAATTCTAATGATCCCATGTTAGGAGCTTTAAGTCGGCTCGACATAGGAGTGAAGTAGGAGCTTTTTTGGTAGATTTTCCGGGAAAAAATCCGGAAAAAACCTGTAAAATATGCAGGTTTTGCCACATTTTTTTTGGCTCCCAGGAAAAATAGGGACAACATTGTCATCCCTAAAGTGCAAAGAATGTCGTCCCAAATGTGCTCTGATTGCCACCTGGTCTCGTCCCAAACAGATTAATAATAAATAACCAACTCAATTTTTTTGGGTAAAAGGTTGATGTGTTTCGAAAGTTTAAAGTTAAAATACTAATTTTACCGGTTCCTTATTACTCAAAACACACGGGTAAAAGTATAACCCTCTTTTATAGTAAAGAGTTTTGGTAAGACCAGGTCGTTCCACAGGGACTGAGGTTTGCTCTTTAGTATCAATTAACTAATCAAGATGATTTAGAAAACTTATGCAGATGTTTTGAAATTCAAATATGAGACAATTTGATTACTTCAATGACGGCATATGATAACAATCTCAATGGTTTAAGTAAGTTCAACAAATGAGTAGTTGTTTTCGTCAAAATAACGTTTCATCAGTTAATAGTTGTGATTCAAGACTTATGTCTGCTAGTCCCTAAACGAGTGGTTAACAAGTATAAGTACTAGTTGCAATATTTCAAACTCTATTGTTTATTTCGATACAAAAGCGATTTATCCTTCAAATGATCAACATACATAGACATATGTTGAAAACCATAAAATACTAGTCGAATCTTCCGACCCTTTCCAATTAGTAATTATAATCAAAGAGATAAACAACGGTGATAAGTTTAGAACACAGCAAGGTCGTGACATAAACAGGAAATCAACAAGAGATCATAACCATAACCAAACATTTTATTAATTAACATATCCAAGCAACCATAAGGAGTTTAGCCTAACATGGCTTTAATAATCATGCTTACAGTGGTAATATCGTACGAAATGATCAACATACTTTCTGAATTAGTGTAATGAAGAAGCTACCGTCACTAGCGATCACCACAATTAATATCGAGACAATATTACAACGCTTTTAGAACTTTGACTTTATTTCTATCACCCCAATGATTGGAACACGAGATGGATTATTATCAGAGCTTTGTTGGTTGTTGGGAGGAGTGTTGGCATGAAAACGAGGCGAAATGAGATGGATTATTATCAGAGCTTTGTTGGTTGTTGGGAGGAGTGTTGGCATGAAAACGAGGCGAAATGAAGCTCTATTTATAGGCAGAGGTTGACTGGCCAGGCACTAAATTACGCCGCAGATGAGTAAAAGACCGACGCGCTTTTCATAGAATGTCGGTGCTCTAGGAGATTAACAACGGCGGCCTTCAAGAGTTTTCTTGGAGCCTAAGGGTCATTAATAGAGCTGAAGGCCGGCGTGCTTGAGATATAAGATCGGCGCACTTTTCTTGTTTTGACTTAAATTATGTAGGATTATATTCGCCCCCGTAACCGGCGCACTTGAGACAAAAGCTTGGCGCTCTTTTATATTGGAATAGGCTTTATCATAAGGTTATCTTTGATTTGTACATTTTGCCTTGGTTCTTGAAGATCTTTGTCTAGAGGACCTGCAAAGTATTTTCATGCAATTAAGTATCGAAAGTCCTTATCAATCATGTAGAAACTAACAAATAATGCTATATAAAATATGTATAATTTGAGCATCATCAATGGTCAAAAGACCCGGTAAATATATTAGTCCAAAAAACGTTTAAGTACAAGGGATATGGGTGAATCCCGTATCTCAACTCGTTACATAGGCGGAAAAGCTTACATAACAAGATACTTCAAATTCTCTAAATAAAAATATATAGCACTACTCAAACGATACCATTAGACTCCTATGAAAACAAAATTACTTTCTACCAAGGCCTTGGAGCTTGATACCATACATGTCATACAAAGCATCCAAATTCCCTGGAAGATCATAGACCTGATCCACATAGTCATGATATTCATAGTCATCATAATCATCTTCACGATCATGACAACCACCAAATAGGTTCATGGACTCATCAAAAGTGTTCACAACCTCGTCTTCATCACTGTCGGAAACAACAATCTCTCCCACCTTAGAGAATGGGTTAGCCGTCTTAGTAGCAGAAGTAGACGGAGAAGCCTTATATTACCCGGATAATTAATGTTTTCAATAGGATGACCATCATCATCCACAAGAGTAGCTTTCCCATCAATAAGTAGCTTTTTAAGCTCCCTAATTTTCTCAAGTATAGGGGTAGAACCAACCTCCGTTGTTCCCATTGATTCACTCACAAGCGGTTCTTGTGATGCATTACCAGTCTCTAGTGACCCGTCCTCCTTAGCTTCGTTTGGAATACCAGAATCCACATCCTTAGTCACTTTGATGAGGCGAAAAGTGTTACGATTTTAGGGGGTCATTTAAGCCCTAATTTGTAATTATTTGATCAAATATTGCCTTAAATCATTCCTTTTGTCATTTTAGATACTTTGGAGATGAAATCTGGAAAAGGAAGCATTTTGGACGTTTTTGAAGCATAAAAGTGAAGAAAACGACAAAGTCTCAAAATATGTTGGAAATTGTACCTGACGGCGTCACGCTCTACTAGGTGATGGCGTCACGCATTGACAACAAGGTGGATGATTTTTACACTAGACGCCCCAGAAAGATTTTGAGATTTAATACGTGACGACGTCACGTGTTACAACTTGTAGGTCGTCACGTTATAAGTTAAAAGGAGACGGCCCAGAAAGATTTATAAGGGGACGGTGTCAGAAATGGATCTGAGCAATCCGAATAGTGTTTTGGCCGCGAGGTGAAGGCGTCACGCCCTATAAGGTGACGCCGTCAGATTGTAAATTCTATAAATATTCGTCTAATTTTCATTCATGTGTGTTTAACTTTTAGGAAGAAACCCTAGCTCGTTTTTCTACTGTATTTTTTAGGGTTTTCCACCTTTGAAACTTGGATGCTTAAAGATAAGTCTTTTCCAAATCATTCATATGTCTATGTATTGTGTGATTATATCTTATGCTTGTCTTTCAATTAACATGCTAGGCTAGGTCTTTATTGTGTTTGCTTGGATCTAATGAAACCTAGCTATTGATTATATGTTGTTGGTTTGTTTGTGATTATTGTGGGTGGGTGAAGTCGATGTTAGGCTTAAGAAAACTGGCTAACCTCCTATACGGTAACTTGCTAGAACGTCTTAAGAAACATGAATCGGATGTGTACTACGATTATTTGGTTGTATTTAATGCATGAGCAAATTCTAATGATCCCATGTTAGGAGCTTTAAGTCGGCTCGACATAGGAGTGAAGTAGGAGCTTTTTTGGTAGATTTTCCGGGAAAAAATCCGGAAAAAACCTGTAAAATATGCAGGTTTTGCCACATTTTTTTTGGCTCCCAGGAAAAATAGGGACAACATTGTCATCCCTAAAGTGCAAAGAATGTCGTCCCAAATGTGCTCTGATTGCCACCTGGTCTCGTCCCAAACAGATTAATAATAAATAACCAACTCAATTTTTTTGGGTAAAAGGTTGATGTGTTTCGAAAGTTTAAAGTTAAAATACTAATTTTACCGGTTCCTTATTACTCAAAACACACGGGTAAAAGTATAACCCTCTTTTATAGTAAAGAGTTTTGGTAAGACCAGGTCGTTCCACAGGGACTGAGGTTTGCTCTTTAGTATCAATTAACTAATCAAGATGATTTAGAAAACTTATGCAGATGTTTTGAAATTCAAATATGAGACAATTTGATTACTTCAATGATGGCATATGATAACAATCTCAATGGTTTAAGTAAGTTCAACAAATGAGTAGTTGTTTTCGTCAAAATAACGTTTCATCAGTTAATAGTTGTGATTCAAGACTTATGTCTGCTAGTCCCTAAACGAGTGGTTAACAAGTATAAGTACTAGTTGCAATATTTCAAACTCTATTGTTTATTTCGATACAAAAGCGATTTATCCTTCAAATGATCAACATACATAGACATATGTTGAAAACCATAAAATACTAGTCGAATCTTCCGACCCTTTCCAATTAGTAATTATAATCAAAGAGATAAACAACGGTGATAAGTTTAGAACACAGCAAGGTCGTGACATAAACAGGAAATCAACAAGAGATCATAACCATAACCAAACATTTTATTAATTAACATATCCAAGCAACCATAAGGAGTTTAGCCTAACATGGCTTTAATAATCATGCTTACAGTGGTAATATCGTACGAAATGATCAACATACTTTCTGAATTAGTGTAATGAAGAAGCTACCGTCACTAGCGATCACCACAATTAATATCGAGACAATATTACAACGCTTTTAGAACTTTGACTTTATTTCTATCACCCCAATGATTGGAACACGAGATGGATTATTATCAGAGCTTTGTTGGTTGTTGGGAGGAGTGTTGGCATGAAAACGAGGCGAAATGAGGCTCTATTTATAGGCAGAGGTTGACTGGCCAGGCACTGAATTACGCCGCAGATGAGTAAAAGACCGGCGCGCTTTTCATAGAATGTCGGTGCTCTAGGAGATTAACAACGGCGGCCTTCAAGAGTTTTCTTGGAGCCTAAGGGTCATTAATAGAGCTGAAGGCCGGCGTGCTTGAGATATAAGATCGGCGCACTTTTCTTGTTTTGACTTAGATTATGTAGGATTATATTCGCCCCCGTAACCGGCGCACTTGAGACAAAAGCTTGGCGCTCTTTTATATTGGAATAGGCTTTATCATAAGGTTATCTTTGATTTGTACATTTTGCCTTGGTTCTTGAAGATCTTTGTCTAGAGGACCTGCAAAGTATTTTCATGCCATTAAGTATCGAAAGTCCTTATCAATCATATAGAAACTAACAAATAATGCTATATAAAATATGTATAATTTGAGCATCATCAAAGGTCAAAAGACCCGGTAAATATATTAGTCCAAAAAACGTTTAAGTACAAGGGATATGGGTGAATCCCATATCTCAACTCGTTACATAGGCGGAAAAGCTTACATAACAAGATACTTCAAATTCTCTAAATAAGAATATAAAGCACTACTCAAACGATACCATTAGACTCTTATGAAAACAAAATTACTTTCTACCAAGGCCTTGGAGCTTGATACCATACATGTCATACAAAGCATCCAAATTCCCTGGAAGATCATAGACCTGATCCACATAGTCATGATAATCATAGTCATCATAATCATCTTCACGATCATGAAAACCACCAAATAGGTTCATGGACTCATCAAAAGTGTTCAAAACCTCGTCTTCATCACTGTCGGAAACAACAATCTCTCCCACCTTAGAGAATGGGTTAGCCGTCTTAGTAGCAGAAGTAGACGGAGAAGCCTTATATTACCCGGATAATTAACGTTTCTAATAGGATGACCATCATCATCCACAAGAGTAGCTTTCCCATCAATAAGTAGCTTTTTAAGCTCCCTAATTTTCTCAAGTATAGGGGTAGAACCAACCTTCGTTGTTCCCATTGATTCACTCACAAGCGGTTCTTGTGATGCATTACCAGTCTCTAGCGACCCGTCCTCCTTACCTTCGTTTGGAATACCAGAATCCACATCCTTAGTCACTTTGATGAGGCGAAAAGTGTTACGATTTTAGGGGGTCATTTAAGCCCTAATTTGTAATTATTTGATCAAATATTGCCTTAAATCGTTCCTTTTGTCATTTTAGGTACTTTGGAGATGAAATCTGGAAAAGGAAGCATTTTGGACGTTTTTGGAGCATAAAAGTGAAGAAAACGACAAAGTCTCAAAATATGTTGGAAATTGTACCCGACGGCGTCACGCTCTACTAAGTGACGGCGTCACGCATTGACAACAAGGTGGATGATTTTTACACTAGACGCCCCAGAAAGATTTTGAGATTTAATACGTGATGACGTCACGTGTTACAACTTGTAGGTCGTCACGTTATAAGTTAAAAGGAGACGGCACAGTCAAGGCAATATCTTTGCCTTCAAATAATTTAAGCACTTACGACCGTAGGATCATGGAACTTGAGGACCAAGTCAAGTATCTAATGAAATCCTACGAAGCTCCTAAACCTTCAAGCCAAGTGAACAAAATCACTTCTTCATGTGAGTATTGTAGTGGTCCCTATGACACTAGAGATTGCATGGAACTCCCTGAACAAGCTTTTGCGGACTACGCGTCCTCGCGTACCGACGGAGCGGGATAAAAGTGGTACACTTTCAAACCCTAGCCAAATCTTTACGGTGATTCCTACAACCCATCTTGGAAAAATCACCCAAACTTTAGGTGGAAACAAAACCCAAACACGCCCCAAAACAATTCTTCTAACCTACCTAATCGTTTCCAATCAAACGGTTCATCCTGGAACTGTACTTTCAACAACAATCCTTCCAATAACTATGGTAGTACCAATAATTTTGAAGGATTGATGTCTAAATTTATGGCATCTCAAGACGCTCGTATATCCAAGTTTGAATCCGACTTCAAACAAAAGCAAACGAGATGACCAATAAGATCGACACCTTGTTGAAAGTTCTCAATGACCGAGAGATGGGAGCCCTCCCAAGCGACACGGTCAAGAACCCGAAACTAAACGTTAACTCCATTTCTTCGGTTTCGTCTCCTAGTTCTTGCCCGCAATACTATTCAGTCAATGCCATGAGCACGTGTTTCAAGCAAACCGAAATCCCTAAGAAAGACCATGAGAATAAAATATCCAACACTAAATTGGTCAACAATATAGTTGAAACACCACCCATTCAAAACCTTGACAAAGAATTCGAGGAACTCCGCCTCGAACGTCCGGTTATTGATGTTTTGGCACAAGATCCGTACTATAATGCCCTCTTAGAAAAATATGAGAAAAAGCTCAAGTTAGGCGAGAAGGGGACCGCCTTCGTTCGAAACAAGTTACCTAAGAAATTAGACGAACCGGGCTTATTTGTCCTACCATGCAAGATCGGTAATTCGGAGGCTTATGACACATTAGCCGATCTTGGATCAAGCCTTAACTTGCTTCCACTACCTCTCTACACCGCTCTCAAACTCGGAAAGCTAGAAGAAACTGAGGTAATAATAGGTTTAGCGGATGGAAGCGTAGCATACCTGGTAGGAGTAGTAAAGGACGTGGTAGTTCACATAGGGAAGTTGACAATTTTAGCCGATTTCCACGTCCTCGACATGGTTAGCGACCCCACATGACCTTTGTTGATAGGAAGAGGATTTCTAGCCACCGCGAGTGCTGTGATTGATTGTAAAGAATCTAAGATAGCGGTAGGAGAAGGAGAGACTTGGTCGGTATATCATGTTAAGAAACACGCCTATGACACCCTCGAGGAATCAACTGATGTTAATAGGCGACCCTCTAGATACGGACCATGGTTAGATGGAGACTTCATAGGACCCCAACGCCCATTCTACCTAGAAGAAGAATTTGTGAACCGAACACAAACGGTAGAACAACTTTTGGCTAGGGACACCGAGTTAGGCACTTTTGAAGATCCCCTAGTTTTTAAAAAGATGACTGACTTCCTAGGAGCTTTTCCAAGTAACCTAGCAATGAATAAGTGGAAAAGCGAAGGTGATAAACATAAATGGAATTGGGAAAAGCCACCTAAGGAAGGAGATGGATCATGGCACATAAAGATGACTTTATATGATCCGGATGGGGAGAAGTTTGAGAGGACATATCTCACCAAACGCATCAATAGGACACTTCCAACAAAAATCAACCCTAAGGATGTCCTCGATGCGGAACTCACTTACGTAGGGTAGAGTGACTTTGAGTCTAGCTACAAGACTCGTTAATAAAGAAAAGCGCTTCTTACGAGGCAACCCAAGCTTTATTTGTTTTGTGTGTTTGTTTATTTGATTTTATTTGTTTCCGTATGTATGTTTTATTTTTATTGTTATTGATTCATGTTTCAAATAAAATTGTGAAAATGCTTTATTTTGTTTTTAACTTCGTATTTTGCAAAAGATAAGTGTAAGGGAAATCTAAATTTGTTTATAAGAATGAATTGGAACATAAATTGTAACGATATAAAAATAAACATACATATTAGTAGTTGTTCGAGTCAAATGCTTGTATCGAGTCATAATGATATTTTACAGGATTCCAGGAACTAAGGTAATTGTTTTTCCAGAAACTAAACATAAGCCTTATGTCAGATCAATTCTGACGGCGTCAGGGTTTAAACCTGACGGCGTCAGCCTTTGACTCCAGAAAATGTTTTTAAAATTTAGTTTTTCTGCCCGATTATAAAAATTGCTGCACCTTTAATTCCAGGAATCTGCAAAACTTTCATTCCACAAGCATTATATCCATATATAGAAATTGCCGCCGATTTTACGCAAGTGATGCGTGGTTTTGTGACCTTACAACAGGTTTTACCTCTCGAGGGATCTCAAGAGGCTTACAACCTCACCAGGCAGTGTACCTGACCGTAGTAGTATAGGATATTGGCAAGTACGGGGGATTGATCGTTCTCTCACAGGGAATAGTGTTCGTTAGGATAGAAAAGCTAATCTACTAGGTCTAAAGGTGGAGGGAAGATTCTTTTTGTATTTTTATAATTTTTTAGAAAGCAATTAAAATCTCGGGTTTTGGAAGAAGGGGAGAATTAGTTGCTAGTCAACTAACCCAAATTTACTACTTTTGCAAATTAAAATAAAATAAATATCTAAACTATTGTGGTTGTGAAAACAATATGGAGAAAGTTGTGTTTACTTAGATTTCATTACTCCCTAACTATCTTTTACCGGTTAATTGATACATGTGTTACTTGTGTGGATGAAGGGTGTATTCCTAATAACTCATGGAGTGGCATACATATCTCTCCAATTCTATGAGCTCTTATCTCGCCCTATGCCATGCACGGCACAACCATAGGGGTTGTAAACAGTGGCTCATGCGTTAAATACTACCTTAATAGCCTAGTATGCATTGACTACATGTTTCCCAAGACATTCAAGCACGTTACCATAAAGGAGGTTGGCCAGTTTTCTTGAGCCTAACATCGATGAAACAATCATCCCAACAAGCAACAACACACACCAATTAACCAATAATCAATAGTTAGGTTTCATTAGATCTAAGCAAACACTAGAGAATTTAGCTACTCATGTTAATCAAAAGACAAGCAAGATAGATTGACAACCAACACATAGACATATTGATTGAATTAAAGTGAAGACTTATCTTGATTAAGCACTAGGGTTCCAAGGGTTGGAAACCCTAAAAGTCACAGAAAATTCGTCTTTAGGGTTTGCCCTAAAAGTTCTCCATAAAGTTCCACACTAATGAATGAAAATTTGGAAAATATATATAGAAAAATAGGTTCGGACGGCGTCAGGTTATAGGCTCTGACGCCGTCACCTCGTCGACATTAGGGTTCTCGGATGGCCTAGATCCATTTGGGACATGGTCAGCTTGTAAATCCTTCTGGGCCGTCTCTCTTTAACTTAACACCAGACGACCTACTTTTTCCAACACCTGACGCCGTCGGGTTTTAAACCTTGAAATCTTTCTGGCCTGTCGTTTGATAATTGAATTCCACTCCTTTGTCATCCTTGCTGACGGCGTCACCTTGTGACTCCTGACGCCGTCAGGTTGTAATACCAGCTTCTTTGAGACTTTGTCGTTTTCTTCACTTTTATGCTCTAAAAACGTCCAAATATGCATGTTTTCCAGAATTCCTCTCAAAAGTACCTAAAATGACAAAAGGAACGATTTAGGGCAATATTTGATCACATTTATACGAATTAGGGCTTAAATGACCCCCTAAAAGCGTAACACTTTTCGTCTCATCAAATACCCTTACACTTGAGATTTGCTTTTCCTCAAGCAAATGAGCTTTTATTCTAATCAAAATATGAGTTAGGGGTCATTTAGCACGAATATAAAAGTAATTACAACAAATAGTCATTAGACCCTAATCATAATAAGCACGGAAATCATACACTAGCACCTCACAAATAGTGTTTGGATTCTCACATCTCTCAAATGTCATAAAGTTTATATCTCATAAATGGAAACGGAAAATAACACTCACTACCTGTCATAGTAAATAGATTACCATAGGCTTGGGAAAGGATCAATTACTCCTCCACTAGGCGTAAGCACCTAAGATAAACTATCAAAGAGGGCTTTATAAAGGGTTGTAACATAAGGTGTAGGGATATGATAACACGGTTTGGTTGGAATAAGGGGTATTTAGTGGTGGCAAGCTAATTATCATGATCAAATACATGCACTCTACATCGTTGCTTAAGTCAAGACTCGACTCAATCTTAATCTAAAAATGAAATAACAGAGAACTATAAAGAACATAAAAGGAAACGGGATGGTAGTCCATATGTTTTTCTTCTTTCTTTTTCATATTTTTTTGTATTTTTCTTGATTTTTCGATTTTTTTTTCATACACTCTTGTCCTACCATCCAAAATAATACATCATAGGGGAGTTGCATTCCCCTTACACTTGAATCTTTACATAACTTTACAGTCACTATTCTAATGACTCGAATTAGAATAATCGAAAAACTTGGAGCACTTTTAAATTATTTAGCACGTATGGGGGTAATATTGTTGCTCTTCCCCATTACTCCATTACGCTAGTACTTTACCCATGAGTCCCAATCGTCCCAAAACAATATGTACAAGGATATGACTTAACTTAGCAACCATGTAATTGACCGGATAATTAACTAAGGGTTTAACAAATGTTTTCGCAATAATGCACCAAAGGTGGGTACATACAAGGTAGGCTAAGGCGATTTGGGTGTACATTTAGTGGGGTGTAAACAAATTCTCACTTTGAGTAAGATGCTCAAAGGTCGAAACGAAAGGATAGGCTCGGAGGGGTGTACTAGGGGTATCGTGTACCAAAAGTGGATACAACGCAAAGGGTGTGGGAGAATTACTTGACCAATGTAGTCAATGTAATTATAACAAAAGCACGGGTGTAAAACAATGGGTTAATCCTAATGCCTCTTATCATGTAGTAGATCTTAACTACACGAATGTAGTCTCACTTATGGATTTGAAATGGTCCTAACGCAAGTTCTAGAATCTAAATGTTACCGGTACTCACATCATAGCACCAAAGATGGGTGCTTTTCCTACCAATTCTAGGGGCGAACCTCACATATTTGGGGTGGAAAATTTTTTAGTGGTACGGTTTTGTGCTAGTCATAAAATTTCCTATCCATGAGACGCTCATTAAGATCAAGGTTTCACTTCTAAATGTTGTAAAAAAATTTAAATTGGCGCTAAAATTGCCCTAACAAACATTTCTCTTGGTTTTATTACAAATTTACTATCAAGCAAAGCAAAACATCAAGCATAGGTATATTCGCAACGGTGCTTTCATTTACCCCCTTACACTTAAACCGAACATTGTCCCCAATGTTCAAATAAAAGACGTAAAAGTAAATAAGATGAAAGAATGAAATCAAATACTCCCCTGAATCGTTTGATGTGGATAGTGAAGTAACATGGTTAGATCTTCTTTCAAGATAGATGAACGTTCAAAGCTTCCCTTCCAAAATAATAAACGTCTTCTTGTCCAAAATAACCTGTTAATCCTGAAAAAGATAAAGGCCAACCTCGCGTAAAATCGACGGTAAATTCTATATAATAAGATATAATGCTTGTGGAATGAATATATTGCAGAATTCCTGGAGATTATAAGTTAAAGAATTGACAAAACTTTTTAGTTTTATGGAAAAATAAAAAACTTTCAAAAATTGCAGAAAATTTTAACCTGACGCCGTCAGGTATTAACCCTGACGCCGTCAGAATGTTCTGACAGAATTCTCATGTTAAGCTTTCGGGAAAAATTCTGGAAAAACTAGATCTTACTTCCTGGAATTCCTGCAAAAATTCATTATGACTCGATACAAGCATTTGACTCAAACAAGTACTAATATGTAAGCTAATTTCGTTGTTATGATTCATGTTCATTCGTTCTATATTAACCGATTTAGATTTCCCTTACACTTAGCTTTTGCAGAATACCTTTATATGTAGTTAAGACGAAGTTAAAAACAAAATAAAGCATTTTCACAATTTAGTTTGAAGCATGAATCAATAACAAAAAATATTACTTACATACGGAAACAAATAAACACACAAAAACAAACAAAACATGGGTTGCCTCCCAAGAAGCGCTTTTCTTTATTTACGAGTCTTGTAGCTAGACTCAAAGTCACGGGTTCTACGTTTCCCCATACCGCACTTTAAATGCAGTTTTAAAGCTTTTAATCACATCGTCATTCCATTGTATTCTGGTCCTAAGGCCATGCATCCAGAATATTTGATTCGGTTATCGCTTTGATCAACATTACTAACTTCGAACGTTGGGATATTATCAACATCTAAATTCTCAACATCCTTGAACTTCTCAAACTTATAGGGCATCATGTACTTAACATATCTGGCCTCATGGGAAAATGTGGCAATGCCTTCATCCTTTTCGTAGGTCATGTTGGATACCTCGATGCCTAAGTGTGGATCTATAATTCCTCTTACGTCTTCCAAGATCATAAAGTCACATAGATATGTGAAATTCCCAACAAAGACGTGTAAACCTTTGACCCTTCCTACAAAATTGCATAAACGGTTTGGGTTATATAGATCTTGTTTAGGCTTTAACTTATCACTCATGATCCAATTGTAGTACAGCCTAGACATGATGTTTACTGGGGCCTTTAAGTCGACATAAGTATGTTCTCTAAACATGTCGCCAATCATGCATGGAATCTTCACATTAAGGTAGTTTCCTCTCCTAATCCAAAGGTGCTCTCGATGTTTAGCGGGGCAAGGGCATTTTGGAAGAAACTTATAGTAGCTCAATTCCTCAAGGGTTAGAGACGAATTTTGAGTTGCCTCTAGTCCATCTCTATACTTAATCTCATTATTTCTGCTAAGTTGGGTGAGTCTCCTTTCTTTATTTATTAGTTCATTAAGCTCATTAAACGCCCTAATTTCTCTATCCCTTCTATCATGTCGCGAAACATAATCCATAACTCTCAGAAGTCGGTCATTCCTATTCGTAGTGTTGCAATGGCCGAGGTGGCTAGGTCGGGAATACTCTCTTAAGGTGCGGGGTCTAGGAGGTTGGTTTGGTTGTGGTGGGTGGTTTGGTTGAATTGGGTTGTTGGGATCAAGGATGCTACCACCTTCCATGATGGCGGATGGCAAAGATTACGAACAAAAGCACGAAGAAAAAGATAGACTAAAGAAAATCCTAGAAAAATAAAATAAAAATCTCCTAGAAAAGAATCTAGCGAGTAGACCTAAAGACATAAAAATTCTACCTAAACAATAACTATTCCCCGGCAGCGGTGCCAAAAATTTGATGCGTGGTTTTGTAACCTTACAACAGGTTTTACCTCTCGAGGGATCTCAAGAGGCTTACAACCCCACCAGGCAGTGTACCTGACCGTAGTAGTATAGGATATTGGCAAGTACGGGGGATTGATCGTTCTCTCACAGGGAATAGTGTTCGTTAGGATAGAAGAACTACTCTAATAGGTCTAAGGGTGAAGGAAGATTCTTTTTGTATTTTTATATTTTTTAGAAAGCAAGTAAAATCTCGGTTTTTGAAGGAGTGGGCGGAATTAGTTGCTAGTCAACTAACCCAAATTTACTACTTTTGCAAATTAAAATAAAATAAATATCTAAACTATTGTGGTTGTGAAAACAATATGGAGAAAGTTGTGTTTACTTAGATTTCATTACTCCCTAACTATCTTTTACCGGTTAATTGATACATGTGTTACTTGTGTGGATGAAGGGTGTATTCCTAATAACTCATAGAGTGGCATACATATCTCTCCAATTCTATGAGCTCTTATCTCGCCCTATGCCATGCACGGCACAACCATAGGGGTTGTAAACAGTGGCTCATGCGTTAAATACTACCTTAATAGCCTAGTATGCATTGACTACATGTTTCCCAAGACGTTCAAGCACGTTACCATAAAGGAGGTTGGCCAGTTTTCTTGAGCCTAACATCGATGAAACAATCATCCCAACAAACAACAACACACACCAATTAACTAATAATCAATAGTTAGGTTTCATTAGATCTAAGCAAACATTAGAGAATTTAGCTACTCATGTTAATCAAAAGACAAGCAAGATAGATAGACAACCAACACATAGACATATTGATTGAATTAAAGTGAAGACTTATCTTGATTAAGCACTAGGGTTCCAAGGGTTGGAAACCCTAAAAGTCACAGAAAATTCGTCTTTAGGGTTTGCCCTAAAAGTTCTTTACACAACAACCAATGAATGAAAATTTGGAAAAATATATAGTAGAACAATAAGTTCGACGCGTCCAGCTTATAGGCCTGACGCCGTCAAACCGCTCGCCGCCAATTAGGGTTCTCGGATGCCTACCGATCCCATCTTTGGGAGCGCTGTCAGCTGTACAAACTCTCTGCGGCCCGTCTCTACTTTAACTTCCAACACGTGACCGGGCCTATACATCTTCTAACACCTGACGCCGTCTAGGTGTAAATTCTTGAAATCTTTCTGGCCTGTCGTTTGATAATTGAATTCCACATCCTTTTGTCCATCCTTCCCACTGACGGCGTTGCACGCTTCGTGACTCTGACGCCGTCAGCGTTGTCAATTTCAGGCTTCTTTGAGAACTTTGTCGTTTCTTCACTTTTAGCCTCCAAAAACCGTCCGAATATGCATGTTTTCCAGAATTCCTCAAATCAAAAAGTACCTAAAATGACCCCAAAAGGAACGATTTAGGGCAAATTTGGATCAACATTTATCACGAATAGGGCTTAAATGACCCGCCTAAAAGCGTAACACTTTCGTCTCCCATCATGGACGTGAGGTCAAACAATTGGAATAGCAGAAGTCGAATTCCTACTCATGAAGGTTCGTTGGAATTCTCGAAGAGGTCCCGAGTTTGAACTTGGGAAACAGGAGGACCCAAAAAAAATGTGAACGCAAGTATGCCCGCATGCTTTTCCACCCCGAGTCTAATTCAGAGACCCAAAATCAGTCTGAATTCAGGGACTGAATTCCTTTTTGGGTGGCGACTGTACAACCCCGTAATTTCAGGTCATTTTCCCAAACCTCCGACATTTCACTAATTCACCCCGTTACTAATTCATTCATTTCTAATCTCGATCATCTATTCATCATTTTTCGGAGTCAATTTTGATATTCGCGAGAAGGCGTTCAGTATTATATTATTACCTATTCAGCATGACACTATTCATCCTCCCGGTGGATAAGCAACCTATTCATGGCACCATCATTCATTCATCGTAAACAGGGTTTACGTGTATTCAAATTCGCGTAAGCGCCGGTTTTTGGTTTAGCCGGCGAATTCCATGGCATCTTAGTAGGGACACGCCTTGATTGGACTAGAGAATCAGTCTACATATCATCCCACAATAGGCCATCTTGCATGAAGCTATTCCCCTCGTAGCTTATTCCAAGATTAATATTTTTCGTATATTCACAATTTTACACGCATATTACCCACTTAATAAAGTTATACCAGCGCGCATCCAATAATGTGACTAACACGTCGGTCATCGCCGACTATGATTAATATCATTTCATATCCATTACCAATGATATAAAATTATATTCATTGAACTGTAGGCTCGTGTTGTTTGAAGTATATTTTACGATATACGTTACCATCCAATGTTAGTCGGAATTACCGATATCCCTCAACACGACAATTATTTTAACGCGCCGATTCCTCATGAGGAATGTAAATTTTATAAATTTTTACAAGTCATTATCATCATCCATTTGGTACGCCGGTTAACATTTATTTCTAGCCAAACTCGGTACCCGGTATCCGAACAAACTATTAAATCTATACATACGTATACGCCCAATAAGCTCTTGCAAAAATCATAATAGCAAATCCCTCGCCCCCTTACATTCGGCGCCCCCCCCCCACCCCCACATCACCAAAATCTTACACAAATCCCCCTCCCACCCCTTAAATGGGCAGCGCCCCCCCCCCAGTCAATCACCCAAATCACCTTACGAAACTTTGAAAAACCTATATTACTTCATCTTATTACAAGTCCTTTTTTCAGGTACCATAATCTAGGCCTTATACCTTGATTTTTCTAGCTCATTTAACAAGTTACAAAAAAATAAAATTTTAAATATACTATATATATAACTCAATCTCTTTCTCTCGCCTCTCTAGCCACGCGGGCCAAGAACAAGAACAGCAAGGCAATAACCAACTATTTTTCAAGGATAAAGAATATCTCAACGCCTTGCATTAGTAGCTCCTTTCTAGGGGTTCTTCGAAATAAAAACCGCCCAACGGTTTTTACTAGGTTTTCATCTCCCATAACCTCAATCATTTTCAAAGTAATTGTCCAAAACTCATTTTCTAATTNNNTTTTCTTCACTTTTATGCTCCAAAAACGTCCGAATATGCATGTTTTCCAGAATTCCTCTCAAAAGTACCTAAAATGACAAAAGGAACGATTTAGGGCAATATTTGATCACATTTATACGAATTAGGGCTTAAATGACCCCCTAAAAGCGTAACACTTTTCGTCTCATCATGGACCGTGAGGTCAAACAATTGAAGCAGAGTCGAATTCCTATCATGAAGGTTCGTTGGAATTCTCGAAGAGGTCCCGAGTTTACTTGGGAACAGGAGGACCAAATGTGACGCAAGTATCCGCATCTTTTCACCGAGTCTACTTCAGAGACCAACATCAGCTGAATTCAGGGACTGAATTCCTTTTTGGGTGGGCGACTGTCACAACCCGTAATTTCAGGTCATTTCCCAAACCTCGACATTTCACTATTCACCCGTTACTATTCATCATTTACTAATCATCGATCATTATTCATCATTTTCGGAGTCAATTTGATATTCCGAGAAGCGTTCAGAAAATTTACTATTCACATGACACTATTCATTCCCGGTGGGAAAGCACTATTCATGCACATCATTCATTTCATCGTAAACAGGGTTTACGTGTATTCAAATTCGCGTAACCGGTTTGGTTTAGCGGCGAATTCATGCATCATTAGTAGGGACACTTCATTCGGACTAGAAATAGTCTACATATCATCACAATAGCATTTGCATACTATTCCCCTCGTAGGTTATTCAAATTAATATTTTTCGTATATTTCACATTTTACGCATATTTAAACTTAAATAAATGTTAACACGCGATCAATAATGTGACTAACACGTCCGACATTCCCGACTATGATCTAATATATTTTCATACTCATTACAATGATATAAAAATTATATTATTAATGTACCCGGTGTTTTGAGTATATTTTACGATATACGTTAATAATTTCGTCGGATTACGATATTTCAACACGACAATTATTTTAACGCCCGATTCTCATGAGGAATGTAATTTTATAATTTTTACAACGTCATTATATCTCATTTGGTACCGTTAAATTTTATTTCTAGCAAACTCGGTACCCGGTATCCCCAAAAACTATTAATCTATACATAATATACCAAAAGTCTTGCAAAAATCATATACAAATCCCTCCCCCCTTACATTGGCCGCCCCCCCCCCCCCCCCTCCCCAATCACCAAATCACTTACAACTTTGAAAAACTATACTTACTTCATTTATTACAAGTCCTTTTTGTCTATACCATAATTCTAGCCTTATACTTGATTTTTCTACTCATTATACAAGTTACAAAAAATATATATATATATATATATCAATCTCTTTCTCTCCTCTCTACAACCGGCCAAGAACAAGAACACAAGCAATAACCAACTATTTTTCAAGATAAAGTAATATTCAAGCTTCATTAGTACTCCTTTCTAGGGTTTTGAAATAAAAACCCAAGGTTTTATAGGTTTTCATCTCCATAACCTCAATAATCTTTCAAGTAAGTTGTCAAAACTCATTTTCATAATTTCACCAAGTTCTTATGATATTCATATGATTTTTTACAAGATCTACATCCATGTGTTAGTTTATACCACTCCATTTACACTTTTTATAACATATGACCCCAAAAATACTTAATATGAGTAAATCCTTGTTAGATTATCATGGTGGATGACGTTTAGGAACCCATGACACCCTAAGAAGGTGTATGGTAGGTTATGGGATGATTGGTTATTGTTTGTATGATTTTTGGACAAGTTACTAACTAGGAAAAATCGATTTTTAAACTATATATATACCTACTGTCACTATTTTGAAAACGTGGTAAACTCAGTTGGTTGTGGGTTATTTTGGACCAAATATTTAGAAAATAATTTCCGAGATGAAACTATGGCCGAAAACGGGGATAAAAACGGGCTTATAACGAAGGAGATATGATTTTTCCAAGTTTAACGACAAAAACTAATTTTCTGAAAATAACCTTGCTGTTGGACAATTTTTGACGGACAAAATGAGGCGTTTAACGTAACCTAGGTGAGCCGAGCTACTGAAAATATGTTAGTACATGTTAACACGAATCCGTGGATATAAAGAACGTAGAAAATGAGCTAGTAACGACCCAGATACTCGCGTTTATAACCCGATAACTCCTATTATTTTTGACAGCTTTCTAATAGAGAAATATATTACGTACTAAACACTATATTTTCAAGTAACGACATTGAAGAGCCGTAATTCTTACCTGTTGAAACACGTACGACCGAAGGGTTATTTACACGACTACTAAACGTTATTTCAAGGTTTTCAAATGCCAATTCTAAACCCTAACATCTTACGTATAATATTACATCACTAGTTTTGCAAGTCTAGTATGGACATATTTTCCCAAGTTATGAAAACCTTATCTTTCAACGATAACTAGTATTTCTACACTACGAGTGGTATAGATAGCATGTGCATGTACATTCATTACATCACTTCACGTTCTAAAGTAGAATCATATTCATTCATAATAGGTTGCGGCTAATACTCGCGCCTTGTTGTCCCGATCATTTCATCATCATTGTATCATCACTTCAGGTGAGTTTTCATAGCCCCGTATACATTTTTATATTGTTTTCAAATCTCACGAGGGAGAATACATTGCACCATTTTCGTACGAGCCTAAGTATCAAATTCCTTGTACATAGCTTAAGTTACCGCATTGCCTTATTTAAGTCCCCATACAATCATGGACCGTTAATTATGCTTAAGCGAGAGTGAGTGGATAGATCTATTGAGGGTGACGCCTCCATCCGTGTTGGTTATACCAACAGTCAAGCGGATGCATTTCATTTTACATATACATTAGAGTGCCTGGCAAAACACTCTGGAGGGGCACATATTTCATGCAGTCAAGCTTCGGGGTCATGAGCTTAATGCTATTGTACTATTTTTCACGTGACTTTGTCATGCACATTATACTTGTGGTTATCGTACAACATTTCATTTTATAAACCTATGGAACTCACCAACATTATTGTTGACCGTTTTAGCAATGTATTTTCAGGTAATTAACTTGCTCTTGTTGACATGCATTGGACCTACTTGGAGTTGCGGGAGTCGACGCGTCTCACTTTTATTTCATGCACTTATGTAAACGTTTGATCTTCTTGGAACTTGTTTTGGTAAACTTGCAACATCATTTTGGGACCTATATTTTGTAAACTCTGAATGTTTTTAATGATCAAACGTTGTATTTTCAAAACGACACTTTAGGTCGTTCAATATAACCTTGTATGAGATGCCATGAACGTTACACCCAGGTATTCAATTCCGCTGCCAATCAGGTAAATTCAGGGTGTGACACTATGCAAGAAGAATTAAATCAATTCAAATCAAATGATGTTTGGGAGCTAGTTCCAAATCTTAGGAATGTGACAATAATAGGAACTAAGTGGGTATTTAGGAATAAATTAGATGAGAATGGAATAGTAACTAGGAACAAAGCTAGATTAGAATCCATTAGAATCCTTTTAGCTTATGCATGCGCCCTAGACTTTAGGTTATACCAAATGGATGTGAAGAGTGCATTCCTTAACGGTTTTATCAATGAGGAGGTATATGTGGCACAACCTCCAGGATTCATTGACTTCGCAAAACCTGATTATGTTTATAGACTAAAGAAAGCTTTATATGGTCTTAAGCAAGCTCCAAAGGCTTGGTATGATAGACTAAAGGCATTCTTGGTTAAACATAATTATTCAATGGGAATGGTAGACAACACTTTCTTCACTAAAAGAAGTGACCCACATATTATCATTGTTCAAATATATGTCGATGACATTATATTTGGCTCAACTTGTCAAGAAATGTGTGATGAATTTGCCAAAATCATGCATGATGAGTTTGAGATGAGTATGATGGGAGAACTAAACTTCTTCTCAGGACTACAAATAAAATAATTAGAAGATGGAATATTCTTTAACCAATCTAAGTACATTAAGGAAATGCTTAAGAAATTTGGCCTAGAAGACTCTAAACCACTTAAGACACCCATGTCTACGGAGTTAAACTCACAAGAGATGAAGAAGGTGAGTCCGTAGATAACACTAAGTATAGAGGAATGATAGGAAGTTTACTATACTTAACGGCAAGTAGACCCGATATCATGTATAGTGTTTGCCTTTGTGCTCGCTTTCAAGAGGATCCCAAAACCTCTCACCTATAAGCGGTTAAGCGTATCTTCCGATACATTAAAGGCACTATACACTTAGGATTATGGTATCCTAAGGGATCCGGCATAGAAACCATTGTCTATGCGGATTCGGATCATATGGGAGACTACGTAGATAGAAAGAGCACTAGCGGTATTTGCACGTTTATGCGATGTTGTTTAACATCTTGGTTTTCGAAGAAGCAAACCGCTCTTGCTATTTCTACCACCGAAGCCGAATACGTAAGCGCTGGAAAGGCATGTCAACAAGCACTATGGATGAAACAAGCTCTCGTAGACTATGGCATTAGGTTAGAAAACATCCCTATTATGTGCGATAACAAAGGAGCTATAGATTTAAGTAAGAACCCCGTTCAACACTCTAGGACTAAAGATATAGAAATAGGCCATCACTTCCTTAGGGATAATGTTCAAAAAGGAAAAATTACAATAGAAAAGGTAGCTTCAGAAGATTACATTACCGACATATTCACTAAGCCCCTAAGCGTGAATTATTTAACCACTTGCGTTTAGGATTAGGAATGATGGAACAAATTGATTGAATTTTCTTGAAGGATCAAAACTTTCTGAAATTTTCAAAATTCTGGACACTTTTAAGTGTCAGATGGGCGGACCCCTTAAATATATAAGGGCGGCCCCCTTAAAATTAAGGGGACCGGCCTCTATTTAAGGGGGCCGGCCATCTGATGGTAAAAAGTTTCCTTGTTTTCTTTCTTTCTTCTCAAATCTGAGTCTAAGATTCTGTTTTGCACAAAATCAGGAATTGAGATATTTTGTTTGCATAATTATACTTTCAAGAAAAACCTCAATTCATTTCAAAATCATTCTCACGATTAGGAAAACTCATTGTTGAATAATGATAAAAACGTTTTTCTCAAATCACGCATAATAGTCTTACTCTCGTTATCTATAAGTATATAACCTAGTGTATACTTATATATAACATTTAGAAGTGAGCAAATTTAATTCAAGGAGACTAAAGATTGTTTCTTAGGATTATTTGTTTTTCACAGGAGTCGAAGCAATCTTTACTCCACATTTGTTTCATATAGGCACACACTAGAACAAAATCAAGAACTTCATGGTCACATTTGTTCCATCACTAGTTAGCCACTAATAGGTGCCTTCACTTAAGTTTGTTGCTTTAGGTAATATTAATTGCTTAATTGCTTGTTAGCTTAAATATGCATGCTTAATTATGCTTAATTATGTTTATATGTTTATTTGCTAGCATGTATGCTTTTCATGTAAATTAGTCTATGAAAATGCTTGTCTAGTTGCCTAAAGAGTTGGTCTTGCCCAAAACCAAATCCCAATACAAACATCTTTCTGGAAAAACTTTACCAAAAACCCATTTCTGGCAACATGGGTCCTCAGACCAGGGTGGCCCCCTTAAAATTATCGGGACCGGCCACCAATTAAGGGGGCCGGCCATCTGCAGTACGAAGGTTGCTGTTTGCTTTCTGCTTTTTAGCCCATTCCACCCTATTTTGATTCCTCATTACCCTGAATTCACAAACACATTTTGTCCATCAAATCCTACATACATATTCCTTCCATAAACACAAAATCATCACACTATAAATACCATTCATCACCACAAATCACCACTCACTCCATCATGTCTTCTCCCAACTACCCAAGATTCAAGTCTTCAAGGGTTGCTAAGATCTCCGTCAAACCAATTTGGAGAAGAAAGCTTGACTCTTGTCAACATACAAATGATGTTGCTCCAAATCAACCAACATCCAAACCTCATTCCCACACAAGCAACTCATCCTAAAACAACAACCCCAACATCATTAATAACACTCCACATGCTACTCACTCCACAAACACCACATCCAAAATGCCATCAATTCATGAAGAATCCCTTTCATCCACAAATCCATCAAACTTTTATGACTATCCAAACAACAAAACTCTCTTGACTCAACAAGACAACCTCACCATCACCCTCACTAACAAACTTCCACAATCATCTCACTCATCACTACCAAATGATCCTTTTGAGGAACATACTCAATTCCAACAAGAAAACCATCACTCTCAACACAACATTGATCCCATGCCAAATCACAACTCAACAACTCCATCATCACCATCCAACGAACATAAAAAGTTTGTTGAAGAGCTCAAAGAAGCTCATGAGCTTAATGCTCTTCTTGCCCTACATCTTGCTCAACGCAATTTGGATCCACCTCCATCTAGCTCACCATCATCACCCCATGATCAAGACCAAATAAAGAAACATGTCAACAATTGTCCTTGTTGCATCCTTCTCCAACAACAAACCATTGCCTTGAATGAACACTTCACTTGGATTGAGTATCTCATCACTAAATATTCTCCATCACCCTCACTAACTCAAACAAACACTTCCGCTCCAAACTCACCACTACCAAATACTCCATATCCATCACCTTCCAACCTTTAAATACATCCTCCATGCTCCTCAATAAATTCACCAAAACCCTTTTTGTTACCTAAGCAAATCCAAGAGACCTCAATATGGCAACTTAGCATTTTTCTAGTGTAGTTTGCTAGAAAATCATGAATGTATCATAGATTGTGTTTGTAACATTATTGTTGACATAAATAATGCATAAAAACGTTATTTATAATTTTCGATATCTCTATGTTTTAACTATCACAAAATGTAAAAACATAAAACGTAAGATTACTACGTAAACAAGTATTAAGTTAGTTTATTTCATTTTATCCAACCTAATCACTCAAGGTATGAATAAACAAGTGCTTAATATATTTTATGATCAAAGGGGTATTTAATTAATTATTACAAAGTTTATTAAATAATATAAACATATTATATATTTTTGAAAAACACTTTTGGTACTATTTAAATCATACTAAATATATGAATTCAAATTTTTAACCAAAATCAGTTAGTTTTTCACCAAATAAACTTTCCTCAGAAAAAGACAAAGTTTCTGGCCGTTACAAGTGGGCGGCCCCCTTAATTTTAAGGGGGCTGGCCACGAATTAAGGGGGCCGGCACGCTCCCTGTGTCAAAAAACTTTGCCTATAAATACCACCTCAAACCTGGTATTTTTCCTCACCTTTTGCACTAAAATTTTCAGATCCAATCCTCTCCAAACATCTTCCAAAACCCTTTGATCATTAGATTATTAATCCTTGTTTCAAGTGATTCAATCCCTCCTCATCCATCCTCATCCAAAGTGCGAAAGAAGAATACTTCTTCAACATCAAGTTTGAGAAGTATTGTATATTAGTTGTGTGTATTGTGTATATCTTTTGTGAAGTAGTGGTGTGCTTGTAATTAGATAGATCTATGTGTGTTAGTTGTGAATAGAAGTTGTGTAGAGAAGAAGAAGTAGTGAAGTAGTGAAGAGGTGTGGAGTAGTGAAGAAGTTGTGGTGTGTATAAGTTGTGTAGAAGTAGTGCTAAGTTGTGTAGTGGTGTGAGATTGGTTCTAGCTAGAATTAGAACCCGACATTTAGCTTAGTGTCGTAAATTGGTGTAAGCAAAAGTCGTGTAAGGTTTTCTCCGCCATAAGGGAGCTTGTTGACATAGTGAAGAAAACTCCCGAGTTAGGTGCTCGGGGAGTGAAGTAGGACGAAGAGGAGATTCGTAGCCGAACCACTATAAATCCTTTGTCTCACGGTGCCATCTTTCCATCTCTATCTCTTTACTATTTACTTACATACTTGTCATAATATACTCTTGTAGATATCGTTGTTTATAATTGTGCAAGCTATTTGATATCACATAAAGTTCGAATTGAAGTTTTCGTAAACAAAGTTTTTGTGAATTTAAATGACGGAAAACTATTCAACCCCCCTTCTAGTTTTCCACAGAATCTATAGGCTACCGGTACACACACAAGCATCAAAGATGAATGCTTTTCCTAACAATTCTAGGGGCGAACCTCACATATTTGGGGAAAATTTTTGAGTGGTACGGTTTTGTGCTAGTAATACAATTCCCTATTTATGAGACGCTTATTATGCCTAAAGTTTCACTCCTAAATGTTGTAAAAAAATTTAAATTTGTGCTAAAATTGCCCTAACAAATATTTCTCTCAGTTTTATTACACAAATACCATTGGACAAGACAAAAATCAAGCGTAATTGCATTTTCTAAGGTGCCTTTATTTACCCCCTCTTACACTTAAACCGAACATTGTCCCCAATGTTCTCATAAAAGATGTTAAAGTAGAAAAAGAAAGAATGAAACAAATACTCCCCTGATTTTTTTTTATTTTTTTTTATGTGGATCGTGTGGTAACATGGTTAGATCTTCTTCCAAGATGATGCAAAAACTCCAAGCTCAAAGCGACTCCAAAAGCTTGATGTCATGAACTTGATTCCATGTTCACCTTCTTGTCCAAAATAACCTGTTAAACCTGAGAAAACAATCTAGGCAAACCTTGCGTAAAATCGGCGGCAAATTCTATATATGGATATAATGCTTGTGGAATGAAAATTTTGCAGATTCCTGGAATTAAAGATGCAATAATTATTATAATCCGGCAGAAAAACTAAATTTGAAAAATGTTTTCTGGAATCAAAGGCTGACGCCGTCAGGTTTAAACCCTGACGCCGTCAGAATTGATCTGACATAATCCTTATGTTTAGTTTCCGGAAAATTTCTGGAAAAACAAATACATTAACTCCTGGAATCCGGCAAAATTTCATTATGACTCGATACAAGCATTTGACTCAAACAGATAGTAATATGTATGTATATTTTATATTGTTACAATTCATGTTCCAATTCGTTCTTATAAACAAATTTAGATTTCCCTTACACTTAACTTTTGCAAAATACTTTATATGTAGTAAAGACGAAGTTAAAAACAAAATAAAGCATTTTCACAATGTAATTTGAAACATGAACCCTATTAACAAAAAAAATAAAGCATACATACGGAAACAAATAAATTCAAATAAACAAACACACAAAGCAAATAAAGCTTGGGTTGCCTCCCAGGAAGCGCTTTTCTTTATTAACGAGTCTTGTAGCTAGACTCAAAGTCACTCTACCCTACGTTTTCTTATTCCGCAATAGGAATGCGGTTTTGAAGCTTCTAATCACTGATGCGCGTGATGTGTCATTGCGGTTTAGCAGTGTTAATGCCTATTCAAGTTTTACATTTATATTTAGCCGACTTATCAATAACACACACACTTAACGAGCAGTGTACCCGGTCAGTTTGCATATAATGGTAAGCAGAGTGTCGATCACTAAGAGTGGAACGTATTATCTAATTATCCTAATCAGTATTTTAATATCTAAGTTAGCTTTACAGTCTAATCTAATGATAGGGGGTTCAGCCTGAGAGACTGCCACGGTTTGGTTATCTAATTAAATAGTAAAAACTAATGAGAACAAATCAGCGAATAGCATACACGTACACAGATAGATAGTAGAGACAATAAGAAGACCTGTCCTGATAATTAAGATAGCTTGTCACTTGTTTTATTGCTAGTTTTATATGAAGTGTATAAAGTTAATCCATACTCGTTGGCTATTATATCGGCGAGTAAACCCTTAATGATTACTAATGAATATCCTACTCATCCAAAGACATCGGAGTAAGTAGGCGAGGAAGGAGTATGGCGGCTCAGCAGTGCTCAGCTAGACACAGAGGTAATCAATGCACTAATATAAGTGAACCAAAGACATCAAACATATAAACTTTAACCGATGGGAAAGCAATTTTAAGGCGGGCATTTGATTATTGCGTACTCACAAACTACCGGCCATCAATCTTGATGAATTAAAGCTTACTATTACAATAAAAGAACTTAATGAATTAAATACATGCAGGACCTTCTTACAGCTCTAAGACCTTCGTTTGGGGTATGTCTTGTGTTGCTTGTTCCTCTGAATTCGTCTCCTTAGGGTTATGGTGCACACAAAATTCGTCTAGGTCTTGGGGTATTTATAGTTTCTGTCTGAGGGTTCGATGCGGCGCATGTAATGATGAGATGCAGCGCATTGACTTAACTTCGCGTGGGGTCCAAGCTTATTATATTCTGGAATATTCGTACACCGCCTTTAGATGCGGCGTAACTTGAGTTTTTATACGGCACATGTCCTTCAGTTGTCTTGGATTGTTTCAGGTGAATTCTTGATAGTGATACGTCGTATGTCAATAGTGTGATGCGGTGTATCTGGAGTAGAACGAGCTTGATCTTCTTCTTTGACCAAAGTTCATATGCGGCGCATGGTAGAATTCCATGCGGCGCATTCTTCAAAGTCAGGCAATGGTCTTCGAATTCATCTAAGTATGATATTGCGGCATATCTTTTGAGTGAGATACGGCGCATCTTCTGGGTTTCAGTAGACTTTTGACATCATGCTCATGTTGCTCCGTAATTAGTCCAAAATCGCCAAGTTTTACCTTTTACCTGTTTTTACCTAAGAATCGCTAAAGTAAACATTAAAGCACCGATTCTCATACATAATAAAGTAAAACAAGTTAAATAAATAGGATAAATGATGCTAATAAAATGTACTTATTTGGGTATCAATCACTCTCTCATCCAACTTGTACTCCGGGCCTAAAGCCAAACACCCCGAATACCTTATTTTACTTTGGTTACCGTCACTAACCTCGAACTTTTCAAACTTATAGGGAATCATGTACTTAACACATCCGGCTTTATTGGAAAATGTAACAATGCCTTCATACTTATCATAAATCATATTGGACGTATTGATGAAGGGTTTTCCCAAAACTATCTCACCTAAGTGTGGATCTATAATCCCCTTACGTCTTCTAAGATCATAAAATCACATTGACATATGAAATCTCCAACAAAGATGTGTAAGCCTCTAGCTATACCTACTAAATTGCATAGTTGATTGGGGTTATATGGGTTTTGTCTAGGTCCAATTATAATAGAGCCTAGACATGATATTCATTGGGGCTTTTAAATCGATATAGGTATGCTCCCTAAACATGTGACCAATCATGCATGGAATCTTCACATTAAAATAATCCGCCCTTCTAATCCATGGGTACTTTCGATGCTTAGCGGGACAAGGATATTTTAAAAGAAACTTATGGTGACTCAATTCCTCAAGAGTTGGTGAGTAGTTTTGAACTATACCTAAGTCATCCCTAGACTCCATTGCGTGACTATTGCTAAGGATGGTGTTGTTTCCACAATGGTTTGTTTATAGTTTTGTTTCCCTTTTAATTAACACGTTAAGCTCATTAAATGCCTTAACTTCCCTTTCCATTCGGTTGCGTTGCAAAAGCCTTTTTTCAATCTCCAAACGTCGACTCTCAATATCCATAATGACACACTTTTTACGAACAAAAGCACAAAGAAAAAGATAGACTAAAGAAAACCTAGAAAAATAAAAAAAATAAAAAAAAAATCTCACTAAAAAGGATTCTAATGAGTAGACCTAAGTAAAAAATAAAATTTTCAACCTAAACAATAACTATTCCCCGGCAGCAGCGCCAAAAAGTTGATAGCGTGGGTTTTGCAACCTTTGCACTTAGGTTTTACCTCTCAAGGGATCTTGAGAAGCTTACAACCCCCACCAGGCAGTGTACCTGACCGATGTAGTATAGTGAAGTGGCAAGTACCGGGGGATTGATTGTTCTCTCGGGGAATAGTGTCATTAGGTTTGAAAAGCTACTCTAATTAGGTCTAAGGGTTGAGGGATTATTCTTTTTGTATTTTTATGTTTTATGAAAGCAAGTAAAAATCTCGGTTTTTGGAAGAGTGGGCGGAATTAGTTGCTAGTCAACTAACCCAAATAACTACTTTTGCAAATAAATTAAAATAACAAGAAAATTAAATGGTTGTGAAACTTATATGAGAGAGATATGTGTTTACTTAGATTTTCTTACTCCCTAGCTATCTTTTATATGTTAATTGGTTTGTTGTAATTGTGTGGATGACGGGTTGTATTCCTTTAAACCATTCGTAGGGCCGTGTACGATCTTCCCTAACTCTATAAGCTCCTACTTCACTCCTATGTCGAGCCGACTAAAAGCTCATAACATGGGATCATTAGAATTCGCTCATGCATTAAATACAACCAAATAAACATAGTACACATCTGATTCATGTTTCTTAAGACGTTCAAGCAAGTTACCGTATAGGAGATTAGCCAGTTTTCTTAAGCCTAACATTGACTTCACCACCCACAATAATCACAAACAAACCAACAACATATAATCAATAGCTAGGTTTCATTAGATATAAGCAAACACAATAAAGACCTAGCCTAGCATGTTAATTGAAAGACAATCATAAGATATAATCACACAATACATAGACATATTGAATGATTTGGAAGAGACTTATCTTCAATTAAGCATCCAAGTTTCAAGGGTGGAAAACCCTCAAAATACAATAGAAAAAACGAGCTAGGGTTTGTTCCCAAAAGTTGCACACTAATGAAGGAAAATTAGACGAATATATATAGAATTTAGAATCTGACGGCGTCAGCTTATAGGGTCTGACGCCGTCACCTCGCCGCCAAAACACTATTCGGATTGCTCAGATCCACTTCTGACGCCGTCCCCATGTAAATCATTCTGGGCCGTCTCCCTTTAGCACATGACGTGACGACCTACAACTTCTAACACGTGACGGCGTCATGTGTTATTTCTTCAAAACCTTTCTGGGGCTTCTAATGTAAAAATCATCCTTCTTGTTGTCAAAGCGTGACGCCGTCACATGGCAGAACGTGACGCCGTCTGGTACTGTTTCCAGAATATTTTGAGACTTTGTCGTTTTCTTCACTTTTATGCTCCAAAAACGTCCAAAATGCTTCCTTTTCCAGAATTCCTCTTCAAAGTACCTAAAATGACAAAAGAAACGATTTAAGGCAATATTTGATCAAATAATTACGGATTAGGGCTTAAATGACCCCCTAAAAGCGTAACACTTTTCGCCTCATCACGGAGCCTTTTTTATAAGGATTGCTTGAGCCTCGGGCCTAAATATAAGATAGATAGAGAAATTGCCAAGAGAATTGTGGGGGCAGTTGAGAAAAAGGTAATGAGTCTTTACAAAGGGTATTTGCAATCGGATCCAGAATTTGAGACATATGTTAGAGATGATCTAGAAACCGTGACCAACGACAAGGTCACGTAATAGTCCGTGACTTTGAGTCTAGCTACAAGACTCATTAATAAAGAAAAGCGCTTCTTGGGAGGCAACCCAAGCTTTATTTGTTTGTTTGATTTTATTTGTTTCCGAATGTGTTTAATTTCTATTGTTTATGGTTCATGTTTCAATGTAAATTGTGAAAATGCTTTATTTTGTTTTTTTACTTCGTCTTAACTACATATAAAGATATTTTGCAAAAGATAAGTGTAAGGGAAATCTAAATTTGTTTATAAGAATAAGATTGAACATGAATCATAACAATATAAAATAAACATACATATTAGTATTTGTTTGAGTCAAATGCTTGTATCAAGTCATGGTGACGTCAAATTTACCCATGATTTAAGTGTTAATTTCCCCCTAAAATGCTCATCTTTTCTATTTGTATGAAGAATATATACTCTTATTTCTTCCTATTTTGGTTTCAGGGTAAAGCTGAGTAAAAGAACGAACATACGCGGAAATGGAAGAACTTAGAAGCAAATATGTGGAAATTATGGATTCCGCACTCACTACGGCGTAGAGGTTCATCTACCTACGCCGTAGCAAGACTTTATGAAGATTACAGCGTAAAGGGTCATCTACTTACGCCGTAAGAAGGAATTTATGAAGACTACGGCATAGCCTATCCTACGGCTACGGCGTAATGATCCACTAAAGGGCTCTACGGAGTAAACAACTCTCCAGCTACGACGTAAGCCCCAATTTTAGGTCGAGAAGAACTAACAAGGCCAAGGAAGAAGTTACGGCGTAGCAACCCTAGCAACTACGCCGTAGGAAGCCTCTTATCAAGACATTACGCCCGTAGCACTTGATCAAGCTACGGCATAACAATAATTTACAAAGGTTACGGCGTAGCAACCCAATCAGCTACGTCGTAAGAAAGTCGGGCCTATAAATACCAGCCCTAATTCCGAGTTTATTCATTCACTTTTCACCACACAGAAGTTGGGAGAAACTCAGGGAGTAGGAGGAACGAAGTTCTAGCCTCATAGAAGTCATTTCCAAGGGAGGATTCACACACCAATCATAAGTTTATCCATTCCTTTGTTTTGTATTCGATTCATGTTTAGAATTGTATTAACTCAAACTTATTTTACTGCAATTATGGATATGAGTGGCTAAACACCTCTTGGTGTTAGCCTAGTTATGAAATTGTTATTGTTTTGAGTTAGTTTTCTACGCATCTATTATCTATTGTTTGTATACTTTCATGGCGAGGCTTGGGACACTCTAGTTCCCATAATTATTAGCATTGGTTGTTCTCTGGAGACTTGTGGAATTAACCCTAGGAAGCAAGTCGCTAGGGATGTGACTTGGTGATAGTAATATCACCATACACGTGCGAATTAACCCTAGGACCACCTACTGATGCTAGACACTTAACGGAGTTAAACGGGTGTAAGATCTGACTATGCCACATTCGTTAGTCCATGTTAGTAGAGGCACTTAATGACTCTTACATTTTCGTACCGATGAACCTAAGGCTTTACAATAGTTTTGGATAGGACAAGGTGTAAGATAGACGTAGGTGATTTAACCCACTGATCCGAAATGAATTAAATGCCCAGGCGATATGATAGGATGCACCATTAAGAAAACTAGTCAAAATGATAACAAGAGTAGTAATTAGGTTAACACTATTTCTCTCTTATTGATTTTCTTCTATTTATTTTATTTGTCTTGTTATTTACTTTTCTTAGTTTAATTAATCTTTCAACTCAAAACCCCTTTTTAAACGTGACACGAGACTTAGATAATTTTCACACACTTAGATCTTGGGACGACCTCGGCTTTACCAACTAGCTATACAACACACGATCGGATACACTGTCCGTTAGTGCGTAAAGGTAGAAATTAGGTAAACGAGACTAATATAAATATTAAAACCTGGTCAGTAAAACCTGCATCTAGTCATAATGAATATTTTGTTAGAATTCCAGGAAGTAAGGCATTGGTTTTTCTGGAAATTTTCCAGAAATGAAATTTAAAACTTCTGTTAGATCACTCTGACGGCGTCAGTCGTTAAAAGCTGACGGCGTCAGGTGTAAAATTCTGGAAAATTTTGCAAGTTTTGTTTTTCATCCAGAATTGTAAAGTTTCAATTAAACCCATATTTTATAAACTCCAGGAATCTGCAAATATTCATTCCACAAGCATTATATCTTTATTGCTTTCTAGGATTTTATTATATATAGATTTTGCCGCCGATTTTACGCGAGGTTTGCTATGTTTGTTTTGTCAGGTTTAACAGGTTATATTGGACAAGAAGATGATTTATATTCTAGAAGGGAAGCTTTTACGTTCATTTTCTTGGAGGAGGATTTAACCATGTTACCGCATTATCCACACCAAGCGAATCAGGGGAGTATTTGTTTTCATTCCTTTACCTTTTTTACTTTTACATCTTTTTATTTGAACATTGGGAACAATGTTCATCTTAAGTGTAAGGGAGCGGGCGTAAATTATGATACCTTAGAGAATGGAATTACACTTGATTTTTGTTTGTCTAATAGTAGGTGTGTAATAAAACTAAGAGAAATATTTGTTAGAGCAAATATGTGAGGTTCGCCCCTAGATCTTTAGGAAAAGCATTCATTATTAGTGCTTATGAGTGTACCGATAGTACTTAGATTCTAGAACTTGCGTTAGTGATTCATTCCGAGACCGCTAGTGAGACTACATTCGTGTAGTTAGGATTTACTACATGATAAGAGGCATTATGATAACCCTTGTTTTACACCCGTGTTATAATTACATTGACTTCATTGGTTAAGTAATTTTCCCACACCTTAGCGTTGTACTCATTTTTAGTACACGATACCCCTAGTACACCCCTCAGAGCCTATCTGTTTCATTTCTAACTTTAAGCATTTTACTTAAAGGAAGAATTTGTTTACAATCCACCCCAAATGTACACCCAAATCGCCTTAGCCCACCTTGTATGCACTCATCTTTAGTGCATTATTGTGACAACATTTGTTTAAAACCTTAGTTAATTATCTAATTTATTACATGGTTGCTACGTCGAGTCATATCTTATATTGTTTTGGGACGATTGAGACTCATGGGTAAAGTACTAGTGTTATGGAGTAATGGGGAAGAACATCAATTATTACCCCATGTATGCGTAAATGTTTTAAAGTACTCCAAGTGTTTTGATTATCTTAATTCAAGTCATTAGAATAGTTATTTGTAAAGTATGTAAAAGTTCAAGTGTAACGGGAGAACCGAGGCACCTTGATGTATTATTTTGGATGGTAGGGCAAGAGTGTATGAAAAAAAATGAAAAATCAAGAAAAAGAAAAAAAAAAGTAGAAAAAGAAAAGAGAAAAAAACATACGGACTACTATCCCATTTCCTTTTATGTTTATTTTAAGTTTTTGTTATTTTTGTTTCATTAGGTTAAGTCGAGTCGAGTCTTGGCTTAGCAACGCCACATTGTACATGTAATTTATTTAGATGATTAACTAGCCACCGGTAAAGATTGCCTTTATCCAACAAAACCCTGTTTATCATATCCCTACACCTAACGTTACAACCCTTGAAAAGGCCTCTTTGATAGTTTATCTTAGGTGCTTACGCCAAAGTGGTGGAGGTTTTTTATCCTTTCCCAAGCCTATGGTAATCTATGTGCTATGACAGGTAGTGAGTGATATTTTTCCATTGCCATTTGTGATATATACCTTTATAACACCCGAGAGATGTGAGTATCCAAACACTATTTGTGAGGTGCTAGTGTATAATTTCCGTGCTTATTTTGATTGAAGTGGAACGATCATTTGTTGTAATTACTTTTATATTAGTGTTAAATGACCCATAACTTGTATTTGATTAGAATAAAATCGCATTCGCTTGAGGACAAGCTAATCTCAAGTGTAAGGGTATTTGATGAGACGAAAAGTGTTACGCTTTTAGGAGGTCATTTAAGCCCTAATCCGTAATTATTTGATCAAATATTGCCTTAAATCGTCCCTTTTGTCATTTTAGGTACTTTGGAGAAGAAATCTGGAAAAGGGAGCATTTTAGACGTTTTTAGCATAAAAGTGAAGAAAACGACAAAGTCCCAAAAACATGCTGGAAATTGTACCTGACGGCGTCAATCTTTACGAAGTGAGGGCGTCACATGTAGACAAAGAAGTGGATATGAAATTACACGAGATGCTCCAGAAAGTTTTGATGAATTAACACGTGACGGCGTCACGCTTTGTGATGCCTAGGCCGTCACGTTATAAGCTAAAGGGAGACGGCCCAGAAAGAAATAGAAGGGGACGACGTCAGAAGTGGATCTGAGCAATCCGAGAAGTGTTTCGGAGGTGAGGTGACGGCGACAAGAGCTAAAACGTGACGCCGTCAAGTTGTAAAATCTATATATAGTTTTCTAATTTTCATTTATTGGTGTGCAACTTTTGGGAGAACTTTAGGGATAAAATCCTAGGTCGAATTTTACTGTATTTTCAAGGATTTTTCACCCTTGTTTCATCCATGCTTAGTTAAAGATAAGTCTTCCATCAATCATTCAATATGTCTATATGTTGTTTGATTTTATCTTATGCTTGTCTTTACATTAACTTGTTACGCTAGGTTTTTCTTGTGTTTGCTTAGATGTAATGAAACCTAGCTATTGATTATTGGTTGATGGTTGGTTATTAATTGTTGTGGGTGGGTGATTTCAATGTTAGGCTTAAGAAAACAGGCTAACTTCCAATTGGTATCATGCTTGAACGTCTTAAGAAACATGAATCGGATGTGTACTACGATTAATTGGTTGTATTTAATGCATAAGTAAATATTAGTGATTCCATGGTTAGGATACTAAACGTGTCGCCATAGGGTGAAGTAGGAGCTTATAGAGTTGGGGAAGGACGTACACACCCCACGAATGGTATTAGGAATACGACCCGTCATCCACACAATTTTAACAAACTAATCAACCGGTAAAAGATAGCTAGGGAGTAATGAAATCTAAGTAAACATGATTTTCTCCATATAAGTTTCACAACCTTTTATTTTCTTGTCATTTTATTTTATTTGCATTTGCAGTTATTTGGGTTAGTTGACTAGCAACTAATTCCGCCAACTCCTTCAAAAACCGAGATTTTACTTGCTTTTAGAAAATCTAAAAATACAAAAAGAATCATCCCTCACCCTTAGACCAAATTAGAGTATATTTCAATCCTAACGAACACTATTCCCCAAGTAGAACGATCAATCCCCCGATACTTGCCACTGCACTATACTTCATCGGTCAGGTACACTCCCTGGTGGGGATTGCAAGCTTCTCGAGATCCCTTGAGAAGTAAAACCTCTTGTGTTAGGAATACGTTTTTTCTTATTGAAGATTCGGTCACCCCAAGTATTTTAAAGCATTGTATAGCTCGTAGTATTTAATATAGTAGTTAATACGTAGCTTTGTTTTAATTAGTATTCGTGGTGTCGGGTCGGGTCTTTTACCCTCTGTCAGCCCGCTCCACAGCCTAGTAGAGGCATTCATCCATTGTAAGTATAAATACCTTCTCCCACCAAGGGAGAAGGTTGGACCTTTCACATAGTTAATCATTATTTCATGTGTTTCTCTCTCTAAAGGCTTCCAACTCTCTCTCCTTCTCTCTCTAAACTACTTCTCTTCTTTCTTTCTTAATTCGATCCATTAAACACAAAACCATACATGTTATTAATATGAGTATCTTACAATTGGTATCAAGAGCCTAGGTTTCATCTTAGGGCCTTGGATTCACGGTTTTTGGTTGGTTTTTGTGGTTGTTATTGGTTGGAATAGTTTTCTTGAAAAACACCTTGGGTTGATCTTGTTTGTGATGTATGAAGTGTTATGGGTGTACTTTTATGATTAGTGGTGTTAGATTTACTTAGTTTTTCAGTTGGAAAGGCTAAATCATTCGCTGGTTTGGAGTTTGAGGCATTTTGGGTCGTTTTTCTTGTTAGCGATTAAGTCTTTTGTGGGAGTTTTTTTGGTAGCGATTAAGTCAGTCTGGGTAGCGATTAAGTCTAGCGATTAAGTCTAGCGATTAAGTCTAGCGATTAAGTCTAGCGATTAACTTTCTTTACTATATTTGGACAAAAGGACAAATCGCTAGATAGCGATTGGTTTGGCGTTTTATGGTAGCGATTAGTATGTCTGGTCGTTTTGTGAAAGTTAGCGATTAACTCGTTTTCTAGCGATTAACTCGTTTTTAGCGATTAACTCGTTTTTTAGCGATTAACGCGTTTTTTTGCGATTAACTCGTTTTTAGCGATTAACTTCTGGTCCAGCGATTAGTTCAAGTTTCAATATAGCGATTAGCTCTGCTACAGTGTTAGCGATTAACTTAGTGACTTGAATCAAAGTGCAAAATCCAAACTAAAAGAGTTTAACATCACAAATCCATTGAACCTAAAACATCTCCTCGCTATTTCATCAACAAACCTACTGTCCCTAATCTAAACAAGAAAAGAAAAGAAAGTAAATTCAGATCTCAGTTGTTGTTCAACATTGGTTACAAATCCGTAAAGATTCATGTGTGCTTGAACATATTACCATCATAGATCTATTTCAGAAGCATAAACTTCTATCATTATACGAATCTTAACAAGAAAGAACAAGAATCCATAAGGTTTTCATTCAATCCTTCATTCGTTTCAATAGAAAAGGATAATAAGAAGACCAGAACCAGATTCAAAACTCATATCGTCTAGCACAAATACAACAACAAAAGGAATAACAAGTTTAAAGATCTCAGCCCTTGTTCACCTCCCAACTCAATCGTTAAAGATAGTTAGAGGTTAAACTAAACACATCACAGATCCGTAACTTGTTTCATCCCCTCTTTCACTCGGTTTAAAAAGAAAACGAAAAACAAGATAAAGGAAAGAAGAAGATCTCTGCCATCTCTTTGTGTGAACCAAGTTTCGTTCAAAATCATAAACACAAGATATTGATCATCATAGATCGAGTTCGAAGCATAACTTCTCTTTAATATTCGGATCCCATTAAGAAATATCAAAAACCAATTGGCTTAAAGCATTTCTTACATCCGGTTTAAAACAAAACGAAACAACAAAAGAACATCAACCTACCTGAGATTTTTTTTCAAAAACTTGTGGACAAAACATGTGAGTCTTTCCTGGTAACATACTTCAAACAATTGTGTGTTGGGACAAGAAAAGAAGGGATGATTTTTTTTGTTGTGTTGTTGGTGGCTGCGTAATGGGTGCTAGCAGATGTGGTTAGGATTACAAAAAGATTATGGTGTGTTTAGGTTAGTGTTTTATAACCGGACAATTAGGGTTAAGGTTATTGGACTTGGGCCTTGTATTGTATTCCAGATTTCTGTTGGGCTACGGGTTTAGTTATAAACTCGATTGGGCTGCCATTGGACTCGGGTTATAATTCTTTCAAAAGTGCTGGGCTGCTAATACTGTTAATAAAGGGACGAATTTTGTGTTATTCCCAAGTTGGGCCGGTTGATTGAGGGACAAGCAAAGTATTTCTGCAAGGGACATTTTTTTGTGTTTGGACGTTCTTAATTGTTGTGACAAATCTTGGACAGCGGCTTGATTGAGCTTCAACAATCTAACAGTGTGAATTAGTGTGGGTTGAGATATTGTCGAGTTTATTGAACATAGAAAACCCGTGTTTTCATACCCTAATTTTCATACCCGTGTTTTCATAGAAAACCCGTGAATTAGTGTGGGTTGTGAATTAGTTTGATCCGTGGAACAGGGGGTATATAACGAATTAGGGTATATAACAAATAAACCACTGATCATTAAACCAATCCACCAGTTGTCATATCTCTGTCATGCAATCATCATTCATGGTTTCTTCTTGATTTTGTAAAATCCCGCGAAAGAATCTATTTCTCGGTTTAAATCATAGAAGTGTAAAATCCCGTGCACGTCCACATCATGCCAAATTCTTCAGATTCTGTCATCTCTGACATACTTAAACTGTACGACGTGATAGATGAACATAAGATTTCCAACATAGAACAACAGACTACTGGTCTTGAATCTGAAACTACTAAAATGAAATCTTTGTGCTCAAATCCGCAAGAGGCAGATGTTATTCAGCCACTTAAATTGCTTGATAATGCAAAGGATTGCTGCATTGAATGTTTTCGAAAACTTCATTCACATGTCTCAGTACTTTTAGAGGGAACTGGATTCAAGATGGGATTCGAACGTGCATTTGCAACACTCTTTGGTCAAGATGTTCAGACTTTCACAGACACAATGATTCTTAACTTAGATCAATTACAACAACAACTTGACCAAAGGGAATCTTCCAAAACTGGATCCATAGGTGCCCTTTATGTACTCAACAAACAACTTCAAGTGTTCATCAATTCGAAATTCACTATGGATTATGACTACGATAGTCAAATGACATTGAAGTGTTTTGTTGATCACACAGAAATTGAGGTTGACACGTTCAGAGATACACTCATCCAACTCATGGGTAATGTGAAGAGGTTCATTGAGGAAAGAGCACAACACCAACTTGTGTATGATGATAAGGTGAAGGCATGTCGGGTGCAATTATGTGATGGTACTGGTGATTCGGGTNAAGGGAATCTTCCAAAACTGGATCCATAGGTGCCCTTTATGTACTCAACAAACAACTTCAAGTGTTCATCAATTCGAAATTCACTATGGATTATGACTACGATAGTCAAATGACATTGAAGTGTTTTGTTGATCACACAGAAATTGAGGTTGACACGTTCAGAGATACACTCATCCAACTCATGGGTAATGTGAAGAGGTTCATTGAGGAAAGAGCACAACACCAACTTGTGTATGATGACAAGGTGAAGGCATGTCGGGTGCAATCATGTGATGGTACTGGTGATTCGGGTAAAGCATCGGATGTTGGGTCAGTTGTCACGATATGCAAAGGATAAGAGACTGATAAGCTTGACACTACCAGCAGTTCAGTGACTCGTGTTACACATGACATGGATGCAGATTTCAGACCGGTAAAAGAATAAGTGTCATATGCTGAGGTACCCCTAACTGAACATCATAATGTGCTTTCTAATGAACGGCAGCAGCATGCTGATCAAATTAAGCTCACTTATGACACAAATTTGTTGGAAAAGACTGATAGCAATACCATTTCTAATTCAACAAATATGAGTCATAAAGGGGGAGAAAGTGATCAGGATGCTGAACGTGATGATGAGTCAAGTTATTTGTTTATAGCTGATTCGCTCAAATCAAATGATATGGTTGATAAAGAAGTGTTTAATGAACTTTCAAACAGATTTTTACAACTTGAAAAACATTGTATTTCACTTGAAATCGCAATGCAACAAAAGGAAGAAAGTTTTCAAACCAACCAACCATGTAAAAATCCGGAACTTCCTGATTTCCGTGAATTCTTTATGATTAATAATTTGAAAGCTCAGCTAGAAACGAAGAACTTGGCAATCAAAAACCTGAAAAACCGTATTACTGAGATGTGTGATATGTGTAATGAAGTTAAGGCTAAACATGTCTGTAATGAAATTGCAACTAGAAATTTTGAACAAAAAGTGGCTGAATTACTTTTGGAAAATGAGTCTTTGAAAAAGCATTGTAAAAACCTGAATGAGTCAATCAAAGAAACGAGAACTAAGTCGATAGAACAAACAACCTCTTTGACTGCCAAAAATGATGAATTCAAAGCTCAACTCCAGAAAAGGGGNGAAGAACTTGGCAATCAACAACCTGAAAAAACGTATTACTGAGATGTGTGATATGTGTAATGAAGTTAAGGCTAAACATGTCAGTAATGAAATTGCAACTAGAAATTTTGAACTAAAAGTGGTTGAATTACTTTTGGAAAATGAGTCTTTGAAAATGCAATGTAAAAACCTGAATGAGTCAATCAAAGAAACGAGAAGTAAGTCGATAGAACAAACAACTTCTTTGACTGCCAAAAATGATGAATTCAAAGCTCAACTCCAGGAAAAGGGTTTCACAATAACAACATTAAAGAACGAGCTAAGAAAAGCAACAGGGAATAGTGTGAACACTAAGTTTGCAAAACCATCAATCTTGGGGAAACCAGTTTCTCAATTGAAGAGAAACCAATCCGTTGTTAGGCAACCGACTGCGTTTAGATCTGAACGACCAAAATTTTCAAAAACACGGTTTGCCTCCCAAGTTGATGCGGAACAAGTTCTGTCAAAACCAGTCACTCCACATTATTTGCCTAAGATTATTGCTTCTAGTTCTGTTAAACCTCAACATGTAGCTACTCCTGCTCCCAGCTCATCTAGGATTAGTTCGAAAACAGAGTCGAAACCAAGCATTAAGGTTCTAAATTCTTATGATATGAATGACTTGTACAAGAATTATGATCTTGAAAAGGCTAGGAAAAGGGCACTACTTCATAAGGATGGTATCTTAGGTTCACAACCTTGTGTGATGCCTCCTAGGTTATTGAGGAACACTGCTAAGGTTCAACCTGTTAAGTCTAGGATCTACAATAAGTCATTCACAATGCATAAGAAGCAAAACAAACCTAAAACTTCTCCTAGGTGGATACAAACTGCTAAATCTTTGGAGACTAGGAATATCGATAAGCCTTCCACTATGCATAAGAAGCTTAGTAATCCTAGACCTTGCCATAAGTGGATTCCAACTGGTAGAATTTTTAAGTNAACCCTTAATGATTACTAATGAATATCCTACTCATCCAAAGACATCGGAGTAAGTAGGCGAGGAAGGAGTATGGCGGCTCAGCAGTGCTCAGCTAGACACAGAGGTAATCAATGCACTAATATAAGTGAACCAAAGACATCAAACATATAAACTTTAACCGATGGGAAAGCAATTTTAAGGCGGGCATTTGATTATTGCGTACTCACAAACTACCGGCCATCAATCTTGATGAATTAAAGCTTACTATTACAATAAAAGAACTTAATGAATTAAATACATGCAGGACCTTCTTACAGCTCTAAGACCTTCGTTTGGGGTATGTCTTGTGTTGCTTGTTCCTCTGAATTCGTCTCCTTAGGGTTATGGTGCACACAAAATTCGTCTAGGTCTTGGGGTATTTATAGTTTCTGTCTGAGGGTTCGATGCGGCGCATGTAATGATGAGATGCAGCGCATTGACTTAACTTCGCGTGGGGTCCAAGCTTATTATATTCTGGAATATTCGTACACCGCCTTTAGATGCGGCGTAACTTGAGTTTTTATACGGCACATGTCCTTCAGTTGTCTTGGATTGTTTCAGGTGAATTCTTGATAGTGATACGTCGTATGTCAATAGTGTGATGCGGTGTATCTGGAGTAGAACGAGCTTGATCTTCTTCTTTGACCAAAGTTCATATGCGGCGCATGGTAGAATTCCATGCGGCGCATTCTTCAAAGTCAGGCAATGGTCTTCGAATTCATCTAAGTATGATATTGCGGCATATCTTTTGAGTGAGATACGGCGCATCTTCTGGGTTTCAGTAGACTTTTGACATCATGCTCATGTTGCTCCGTAATTAGTCCAAAATCGCCAAGTTTTACCTTTTACCTGTTTTTACCTAAGAATCGCTAAAGTAAACATTAAAGCACCGATTCTCATACATAATAAAGTAAAACAAGTTAAATAAATAGGATAAATGATGCTAATAAAATGTACTTATTTGGGTTCATCAATCACTCTCTCATCCAACTTGTACTCCGGGCCTAAAGCTAAACACCCCGAATACCTTATTTTACTTTGGTTACCGTCACTAACCTCGAAATTTTCAAACTTATAGGGAATCATGTACTTAACACATCCGGCTTTATTGGAAAATGTAACAATGCCTTCATACTTATCATAAATCATATTGGACGTATTGATGAAGGGTTTTCCCAAAACTATCTCACCTAAGTGTGGATCTATAATCCCCTTACGTCTTCTAAGATCATAAAATCACATTGACATATGAAATCTCCAACAAAGATGTGTAAGCCTCTAGCTATACCTACTAAATTGCATAGTTGATTGGGGTTATATGGGTTTTGTCTAGGTTTCAACTCATTGCTCATGATCCAATTATAATAGAGCCTAGACATGATATTCATTGGGGCTTTTAAATCGATATAGGTATGCTCCCTAAACATGTGACCAATCATGCATGGAATCTTCACATTAAAATAATCCCCCCTTCTAATCCATGGGTACTTTCGATGCTTAGCGGGACAAGGATATTTTAAAAGAAACTTATGGTGACTCAATTCCTCAAGAGTTGGTGAGTAGTTTTGAACTATACCTAAGTCATCCCTAGACTCCATTGCGTGACTATTGCTAAGGATGGTGTTGTTTCCACAATGGTTTGTTTATAGTTTTGTTTCCCTTTTAATTAACACGTTAAGCTCATTAAATGCCTTAACTTCCCTTTCCATTCGGTTGCGTTGCAAAAGCCTTTTTTCAATCTCCAAACGTCGACTCTCAATATCCATAATGACACACTTTTTACGAACAAAAGCACAAAGAAAAAGATAGACTAAAGAAAACCTTGAAAAATAAAAAAAAAAA
>LBNU01023229.1:9095-64215 GCA_014162995.1 Artemisia annua
ATAAAGGAGCTTGTTGACTAGTGAAAGAAACTCTCGAGTTGGATACTCGGGGCGTGGACGTAGGGCAAGGAAAAGAGAGTTCCTTGTAGCCGAACCACGATAAACAATCGTGTCATGGTTTGATCGTTTCTTTCTTTATACTTGCATATTGTGTATTGTCTTTGTGTTCATATCTTTGATTAAACGGAAAGTTTCAAAAGGTAATTAAACTAAAAACGGGTAAACTATTCAACCCCCCTTCTAGTTTTCCACACATCTGTTGACTGAGGAGCAGAAGGCTGAGTCTGAACTGGTGAAGTCTGAACCGGAGAGGGTGAAGCCTGAGAAGCTTGAAACAGCTTGAAGATGTCTGAGACCATGCCCTTGATCTCAGAAGGCTCAGTCTTCAGGCTAGAGAGGTCAGTAGACAAGGCCTGTTTTATCTCAGAGAGTTTGGCCAGCTTGTCAGTGTAGCAGTTCACCAATTCATTATGCTTGGTGGTGAGCTGCTCATACCCTGAAGACAGTTGGGTAATCTTGGACTCTTGAGCCTGAAGAATGGTCAGGACTGAGGCTTGTTGAGTCTAAAAAGCCTGAAAATCAACCCCTTTGAACAAGTCAGGGAGGCCACTGAGCGCCTTGGAGGTGGCCTTATGTGAGTCCATGAACTCAATAAGCTTGGAGATCAGGATTGGGTCATCCTTGAACTTTTGCTGAAGGTTGTTAAGAGCCTGAAGGAGAGTAGCAAAGTTGGTTCCCTGATCTGTTGCAAGCTTTTCAAGAGAAGTTGTCAGGCCGCTGATTTTACCATCAGTGGAGGCAAAGGCTGTTTTGAGCTCAGCCTGCTTCTCTTCCATGGACCCCCTGAAGTCAGCATATGAAGCAGCTGCCTCAAGGTGCCTATCATTGTTGGCATCCTCCATTTGAAAATAGAGCCACTCATTGTTGTATTCGCCAAATTCAACAAAGAACTTTTCAGTGATGGGTCTGGTATCATCCAGTTCATGGTTCTTTGGTGATGAGGGCTCAGTCTCCTTATGACTTGATGATGATGATGATGATGATGATGATGATGATGATGATGATGATGATGATGATGATGATGATGATGATGATGATGATGATGATGATGATGATGATGATGATGATGATGATGATGATGATGATGATGATGATGATGATGATGATGATGATGATGATGATGATGATGATGATGATGATGATGATGATGATGATGATGATGATGATGATGATGATGATGATGATGATGATGATGATGATGATGATGATGATGATGATGATGATGATGATGATGATGATGATGATGATGATGATGATGATGATGATGATGATGATGATGATGNCCTCCTTTGTTTAGGCTTTGGGACAGAGGTACCAGTGGCGAGTGACTTGGGTTGAGCCACCTTCCTGGTTCCTTGTCCCTTCTTCCTCTTCACCTTCTTGGTGGGAGAGGGAATTGGTGAAATTTTATCATCACCCTAGATAGCAGAGAGCATGTATGTGGTCAGGGCAACTGGTGTAACCTCAGTAGGGTCACGAGAGTAGTTAGTCTTATGTAAGACCTCAGGCTCAAAGACTACGCCATCAGGCTTAATGTACTCGGACCCTAACAATTCTTGCAGGGCACAGGAAATGAATCTAGGGTAAGACATGAGTTTTTGCCTAGACCTCCCACCCAATTTTGCAATGAGGTCCCTGAAGATAATTTCTCCAAGGTCGATTTTTATACCCTCCAAGAGACAATACACTATCATTGATTGAGTAGTGTTTAGTTTCTCAGTGGAGGATTTGTTACCCCCAAGGACCTGAATGACAAAGGTCATCAGGATCCTCCAGGGGGCTGGGAACCATGTTTTGATGATTGGGGCTTTGGATAGAAGGGCCCCTGGGGTCACATCAGGGTGATTCTTATCATATGGCCCTAGTTCCAGCAAAATTGCTTTCACTTCCTCTTCCTTGGGTAGGGCAGCAAAGGTCTCAGTGTAATCAAGGCCAGTGGCTTTGATAAAGGTTTTGTATGTGAGGGTCAGGGGCTTTGTCCCATTCTTCACTGAGAACCTTATGATTGCATCCTTTGGCACATCATGGTTTTCAACCACTGCTGTGCACCAGAATTCCCTCAAGTAATCATGATAGATGATAGAGGGGGTCTTTGTGAAGGCGGTGGAGAGAAAACAGTTTTGAAGGTATTTTACTACATCTTTGTAGTCTGGGAAACCTTCAGGGTAAGCAAAATTCCCCACCACATTATTTTTGGTCAGGTCAACGCTCTCCATTTGATAGTCAACGTTTGGAGCGTATGTAATAGCTTTGGAAGAAGCCAATTTTGGTTGGAAGTGGTCGGAGTTTTGGTCGAAAAGAGAGAATTCACACACACATAGTTAAAATAACTTTGCAAGAGTGTTTTTTTCTTTTTTTTTTTTCTTTTTTTTTTTTAAATTATGAAAGCATGTGTGTGTGTTTCTTGTGTGTGGGTATTTATAGGGGAGAGATTAGGGTTTTGGAACTTGTGGATATCAAAGTGGTTATAAATTTGTAATTTTGAAATATTTGATATCCGCATTTAATTCCATCTCTCCACTATCCTCATTTTTCGCAACTGTCAAGGTGAACAGTTGCGCGTCTCTGCAAAAGTGCACTTTTGCAGAGATGACGTCACCACATAAGGTATTATGTGAGTGTGAGCATATAATGCAAAGTGGGTTTGGTAAGGGATTGTGGGGGCCCAAGAGGTGTTTGCCAGAAAGGATAAAATATATATTCTTATATTAAATACATGTCAGTGACCAATCCTAGGACATTTACTAACTAATACTTAGAGCATTTAGTTTGACATTGAATGCCTCATATAAATGTCCTACGGCCCCCTTTCCCTGAATGTCATCACTTAAGTGTGTTGTGATGAATGGTGATTCAGTGAGCGGGACAAAGGTAAGCTCACTGAGGTTTTAGGGTTGTTCAGGGATCTAGGAGAGAATATACATCATGTTGAACATTTTAATCAGTGACTTGATTATCAATGTCCAACATGCCCAATTCAGCTTTCAGTCTGGTGAAAGTAGGTTCATCCAAGGGTTTGGTAAAGATATAAGCTAGCTGATACTCAGTGGGGATGAAAAGTAGTTCAATCTCTCCATTCATGATATGGTCCTTGATGAAATGATATCTAATATCAATGTGTTTGGTTCTTTGATGAAGCACAGGGTTGTTGGATATGGCAATAGCACTGGTGTTGTTACAAAAGATGGGTACACTTTTGTAAGGAATGCCATAGTCACTGAGTTGACTTTTCATCCATAGTACATTTGCACAACACCTTGCTGCAGCCACATACTCAGCTTCTGCAGAAGACATGGCTACTGATTGTTGCTTCTTGGTGCTCCAACACACTAATTTTTGTTACGAATACGATTTTTGTATAAAAAAGATTCGGTCACCCCAGATATGATTAAGCATTGTTTAGCTCGTAGTAGTTACAATAGTTAGTAAAACGTAGAATAGAAGTAGTTAGTATTCGCGGAAGAAGGACGGGTCTTTACCCACTGTATACCTGATCCACAGCCCAAGTGGTAAAAATCCATGTACATATAAATACCCTCTCCATCCTTGGAGAGGGTGAACCTTCTCAATCTTTTTTTTTGGTTTCACTTCCTCTCTCTAAGGTTCCACTCTCTCTACTCTTTCTCTCNTTTTTTTTTTTTTTGTGGATTCGTATACGTATTTGCTTTATGCCGTTTTACCCATCGTGTCTTGAATCTGGAAATTTTGTGTTCATCACTTTTTGGTAACAGTTTATTCAAACTTATTGTATCTGACTGGTCATAATAATCTTGTCCTTATTTTCATGTTTTTCAAAAACTGCTTTTCTTTGTCAATTTTGTCCAAATAACAGTTTTGTTGAACTAATACCATATATCTTATGTGACTTTTTGTACCATCCCGTGAATATTTGTTTTCAAAAGAATGATTTTAACATGGTTGGAAATCAGATCTGGGTTTGTCAAAGATGTTCTTGGCAGTGGTTTGTTATGTGCTCTTGGCAGCGGTTTGGTCTGTGTTCTTCGCAGCGGTTAGTCTTTTCGGGTAAAAGACAAAAGCTAAGAAAGTGACTGTTTCGTCTTATTAACAGCGGTTTTCTCCCAGCGGCCAGCGGTTTTCTATTTACAGCGGTTTGCTCATAACAGCGGTTTGGGGTGCAGCGGTTTGTCTTGAAAACAAATTTTATTTGCAAATCTAAAACGGCATGCTGCCAAGTTTAATTCAAGTTAGCGGTTTGCCACAAGTTGACCAGTCAATGTTTAGTGACCAACAAATAAAAAGAAGTACAGATGAAGAAGATGAAAACAGTCTTAACATAATCAGATTTATCATAATAACTCATCCCCAACCGTCCCATAACAACATCACAGTCCAACACCAACATCAAAATCCAAATCTATCCTAATACATCTCTAACTAAACCCATTGACACACAAACAATATCTCACTTCTTCAACCAACAAGTTACAACAACTCGTAACCCAATTAAATCATCTCAGATATTCTTTCGTGAGTCAAACATTGACATCAGACCTTGAAGGTCAAACAAATGGAAAGAAATCATCATCGACTCATTTGTTTTCACTCCAATTAAATATCCGAAAGAAAAAGATAAAGAAAATAACAAGTTTGTTACTCTTTAGTCTTTGGTTCGTTCATAACCATCATCAAAAACTGATAAGGTAAAACAGGATCTCAGATTAGTCGTTCATGTTGTTCATTGTTACATCAAGATCTTTAAGGATCAAAACATGAAAAACAATATCATCATAGATCTTTTTTGAAGACCAAGCTTCTTCTTTAATATCCGAAACTAAAAGAAAAGATCAATAACAATATTGTTATAATCTCATCTTCGGTTCGTTGNAAACAGGATCTCAGATTAGTCGTTCATGTTGTTCATTGTTACATCAAGATCTTTAAGGATCAAAACATGAAAAACAATATCATCATAGATCTTTTTTGAAGACCAAGCTTCTTCTTTAATATCCGAAACTAAAAGAAAAGATCAATAACAATATTGTTATAATCTCATCTTCGGTTCGTTGTAAGAAAAACGAAACACAAACCATAAAACCTACCTGAGAACATAGATAAGATCTTGAAGCCTTAAAACCAAAAGGAAAACGGGGTCTTGGAAGGTTGTGTGCTGCTCGATTTTCATCAATTAGATTCAAAAGGGTTTGTGTGATGTGTGATGTGTGATTAACTGAGTCTATGAATAGATCGGATTGTTGAAGAGTAGATGAGATACGATTTGAATTTGGTGAGATAAGATGAGATGAAGAGTGGTAGGCGTTATCAAGAAAGAAGGTTGTTTGTGGTAGGCGGATTATTGTTTATGTGTGGATTAGGGTTAGTTAAGTGAGTGATATTAGGGATTGAGATAACTTATATCTGATTTTACTTGGATCGGGTCTATTGATTTTGCTTGGGCCGAATACTAAACAGTAAACACCAATGTTGGAGTCTTGGACTTGGATTACGTGGGCCTAACATGGATATCGTGGACTTGATATCTATTTCAGTTTTTTTATAGTATATTCCTTAAATGTTTATACTCGTATGTATAGGGCATGTTTATTCTTCTTGGATCGGGTTGTGATTTTCTACATGAGTCGGAGATGACCTTTTGGGTCCGGAAATGTTATGAATTGTGAAATGAAATTGTATCCGTGAAATGAACTGAACCGGGTATACACTTGTTGGGCCGAAAAATTTGATATGTCATTGTTGTTAGAGTTGGACTGCGCTTTGGTGATATGATGATCCGATTTTTTTAATATGATTGCATGACAATACTGTTCTTGCAATATATTAATCTAACAACGTGTTAATTCTGGGTGGTGTATATGTTGTGGTAAATGAGTGGTATTTTGGCTTTTACAAAATTTCACGAGGATACACATGTCAAAGGCTAGTTTTTGGAAATTGAAACGTTTATGTGACTACGGGACTTGTACTATATACTATGGGATTGCAAATGAGGTTGTATTTCACAAGTTTGTGCGCTTATGTATCTTCGCTTCTTTCTATCTACTACACGAAGATAACTTGTTTGAGCATTTATTGTTCGTGATGAAGACTTGACTATCTAGTTATTTTTGTGTCTCTTCTCTATATACACAAAGTAACTATCACTTTAGGTGCCTCACGTAGTTGAGGATAGTTCAAGTGGTTGGATACTCATATATGTTTGATGTTGAGGTATATGGTATACATCGTTTTGAATCGCGCATTTAGCACAAGTATAAGTTCAAGGATTGTGTAATATACGTCATCATGAGATCGTGGTACATGGTTAGTTCAACAAGTGGTCACAGTAAAAGCTGACAGAATACGAGGGTGGTTAGTTCGCCAATGAGGTTAAAGGTTGAGAAGTGATCAACAATTCTCATGGGATATTCGACGCTACAACACGTCAAAGATACTTCACAGTCTAAGCAAAATCTTTCACGATCCTTCAATGTCATTCATGATTTTTCAAGATGTTTGCTTTAGACAAGAACTTCTCGTGTATATGGTCGTACACGTCAAATGATGCTTCCGAAAGTTCAAAACCATCATTGGGGAAGAAAACATGTACTGTGATGATGTAAGGTCACCCTCCAAGGGGAAGTAGTTTACTACTTTACTTAGTATGAGTATGGTTTGGGAAGTATTCTACATATGTGAGAAGAATTGTTGCTGAGCTCCTGCATGTTTCCCCAAACGGTTATTCACCAAAATCAAATTTGTCATAACACATTCAATTTATCATTATCTCACGGTTTCTTCTTGGTTTTGTAAAATCCCGCGAAAGAATCTATTTCTCGGTTTAAATCATAGATTTGTAAAATCCCGTGATGATGAAACTATCCTGGAGAAAGAAAAGTGCATTTTCGGATCTGAATTGATTCTTATGCTACAGCCTCAACTTTGAAAAAGGGATAAAGTGTGTACCTCATGTATTGGATGTTGTTCTGATATACTTCATGGCATTTTGGATTATAACAAAGTTTTATGGGGTTATACGTTTTTGACAAGATCGGGATAAAACCATTATCAAAGTTCACTTTAAACATCAAAATGCTAAATTTGGGCATTTAAACAACAAGATGTGACTACGGCGTTAATTCATTATTATATATTTGTGGTTGAAGTGAAATTTCACGGGTGTGTGTACTTAGTATCTGAAGATATCGGGGTGGTTGGATGAAGATTCTTCGAGATCCTTGTTTGAGCTTTCAACAATTACAATGACGAAGACTTGGATATCTAGTTATTTTTGTGTTTCTTCTTCTCTATTACCACAAAATAACTATCATTTTAAGGAGTTACGTTGTAGTGCTCAGTGTCACACGAAGTTGTGGATATTCAAGAGGTGATGTACGTCTTATACTTGATGGTTGGTTGGTTGAAGAGTATAGAGTACTTGGGGATTCGAAGTTGCACGAACTCTCTACACTGCTCTCAGTCACATATTAATGCAAGTTTAAGTCACAAGTTCGGGTTATTTTACTTCAGTCTCAAGTTCATCATATTGGGTTTTTCTCCATCAGTAGTCACGACAAAGAGCCGACAGAATGATAATGGGGTTGGTAACGAGTTAATGGAGAGAAGTAGAAAAGAGAGAGATGACGTTTGAACACAATGGTTCAAGCCTCGTTCTTCAATGACTATGACGTTTGAACAACGCAGTTCAAGCCTCGGTTCTCAATTTCATCATTATGGCGTCTGCTGACAACACTTCAGGCCCCGTTCCTCAAATAAAAGAAAGGTGTACGTTTCAGTGCGCCTTATCTTGGGAAGAAGAGAAATCTTCTTATTTATGACCATTCGCATCAACAAGCTTCATGCTTTTCCCATGTTCATACAGTGATCAAGTGAATCGACATACATTGAATTATATTTTTGTGCTTCACTTATTCAATCAAGAATTGCAAACAGGCATATGCAATTTTTGAGGGGGAGAAGGGAAAGGGTGAAGAAACTACATGTTGATGATGTTTGTAAACTGGTCATTCGGATCTTGTACGCAGAAATTTTCTCCCTCTAAGGCTTAACACATTTCATCAAGTGGTTTAGGCATATTATGAGCTTCATTGAATTCTTCATTTGCTAAACCATTGATGAGGAGACAAAAAAGGGGGTTACTTCAAGAGTGCGTTAATCCTCATCTTCTTTGCAGTAGTTTTTGGTGCTACACACATAATCATGCTGCATCTGATAAACTTCAACCATCACGGAATCTCAACTATGGCAAAAATGTCATTGCATGCCATTTTTGAGGGGGAGAATAGGCGTGTGTTCTGTCTCTTATTTCGAGGGAGGAGAAATGTGTATGCTGGGGTTATAAATCATGAAGGGATCGAGCTTAACTATTGATGTTGGGGAGATTGGTGTCTACCACTCTGAAATATTCTGTGGTTCGTTACTCTATTCGAGTTCTATTGTTACTTCTGGGATTCGAACTTGGTGTTATCATTTAGTACTCCAGTTGATTGAGTGATTCAGATAAAGAAGAAGATGGTTATTATCAAGACCCTCAAACGTGATCATGACGTTAAAGTGTGGAATCTATAAAAGGAGATGATCAGTTTGAGGGGGAGCCGATTCAGAAACTTCACAAGTGTTGAAGAGGCTCTTTACATACGATGGCCTAATTGAGGGGGAGCAAACTCAATTAGTCATCATCTCATGACTCCTGAATACTTCAGTTCAAGACTTGTGAGAGTTATCGACATCTTCTCACGGGCTTATATTATTTGTAATGAAGGGCTTCCAGTTAATGCTACACGTACACATCACTTATAACCCCAGGGGAGAGAAATGTGTGCATCGAGGTGATTGTTGTCTGATATTGGTTGATTCTATATCCTTCTCTTGTCTTCTTCTACGTACTTCTACCTTATCTGCCTTCACCAACATCAGACAACAAATTCAAGATGATCAGAGCTTCAACGTGTTACTTTGGTGTTATCGTTTCGTCTTTCGATGGGTATATGTGTATATTTTGGGCTGGTTTGGCATATGTAATATAACTGGAATACATTTGGTGAGATAAAGATGTTGATATCCTATTCCCCAACTGGACAACATTGAAGAAGGTCGAGTCTACAGTCTGTTGTACATTCTCCGCTACGTGTTAGAAGACTAAAGACGGTATGCATTTAATTATCAAAAGACTTCTTCGTACTCAAGGCATTCATCTGTAAGGTTGTCAGTTTGGGGGAGAGCACTAATTGGGGGAGAGTGAAAAGCATGTGTTAAAATCCCTAATTAGATGTGCTCACATTTCTCATCAGCAAGCTGATTCTCACATGATACATTTGAGCTTATTTTGTTCTTCTCACAAGATGTCAAGTATATGGGTGTAAAACGTGTTGCTGATTCTGAAGTATCAATACCAGCAAGGGGAAGGAGACATACATCGGAATGCACAACTAGTACACGTGATGAGCTTTATACTTCTTCCTAATTGAAGTTATTCCCCGCAGAGAAGATCAGNTCTCACAAGATGTCAAGTATATGGGTGTAAAACGTGTTGCTGATTCTGAAGTATCAATACCAGCAAGGGGAAGGAGACATACATCGGAATGCACAACTAGTACACGTGATGAGCTTTATACTTCTTCCTAATTGAAGTTATTCCCCGCAGAGAAGATCAGTGTTCTAACTTGTTCTCTTGGTGTATTGTTCCAACTATGTGGGGGAAGAGATGTAAGAAACAGTTTCTGATGATAAAAGAGGTACAAGTGTGCTTCGGGTTTTTGAGCTTCATATAATGAGACTGATTGTATCATTTCAACTACTTGGGGGAAGTGGTCTCTGGATACGTTTGGAACGCATTACTTCAGCCTTCTGCACAGGAAGAAAGATGAGAAGAACTACTCAAGCGTGAAATGATACGTTGCTGAGCTACCAAATCATTGCATTGAGGAGGCTAAAAATTCAGTAATTTGGTGGTGCCTAGTGATTAACTCAGCTGTGAGAGTCTAGTGATTTGTTATTGATGAGTGTGTAAATACTCATCATTTTGTTACCATTTGAACCCACAAAAATGACCAAAAACACACAAAATGACCACAAAATACTACAAATATCATTGGAATGTGTTTTTATGTGATTCAGGCATAACAAGATTGAAAACAAGTGAAAAACATGCAAAATATACAAAATTGTCATTTTCAGTCCCTGAAGTATCACAATTGGCAAAACTAGTCCCTGAACTTTCAAAAATTGTCAGAATTAGTCCCTAAAGGTTTTAAATGAATGAAAAGTCAACTTTAGTCCTTGGAAAATCAAACTTGTTCAATATTAGTCCCTGGATAAAATTTTTCACAAATTGGCAATTTTAACCCCTCAAGTTTCAAAAATGGCAAAATTAGTCCCTGGGTATTTAAAAATGGAATTTTATCACAAAATACCCTTGTACTATTCATAAAATACAATTTGGAACATTTTTGATAACTTTTGGGAATTTACATAATTAGTCCCTCAAAAATCCAAAATTACATAAAAGGTCCTTTAAAGTTATAAAATGTTAAAAATACAACTTTGGTCCTTGTACTTATCATATTTGGCAGGTTTGGTCCTTGGGAGAATGTTTGGAAAGATTGCATAACAGGTCCCTCAACTTTTTTAGAATTACATCTTTGGTCCTTGTTAAATTTCTACAAACCAAACTAACCCTTAACTCTTATAAAACCCAAAAATAAACCCAACCCAAAATAAAAATAAAAACCCCAGGCCCATTTACCCCCCCCCAGCCCAAACCACCCTATGTTTTAAACAAAACCACCCCGTCCCCCTTTTTCCCTTCTTCTACCTCACACGCACAAACCACCATGCCACCTCCCTGTTTTCCACCACCACTTGGCCACCCAACTCTCCCACTTATATCCCTCCACCTCACACAACCCCCTGACACCATAAAAACCTGTACACGCTAACTCCAAGTGGTATAAGATATTTTGGCGCCAAAAATGAATTAAACGACTGGGATTGATTTACAGAGATTCAAGGGTCAAGATCAAATGGGAAACACTCAGAGACCATGTGGGAACCCTAATTTTCATCTATATAAGGAAGAAGAAGGAGAAGGGAAGAGTAGTAGTTAATTTAGAATAAATTAGTGTCGCCATTAGTGTAACTTGTATTTCAGTTATAATTTTCATGTTAAATCAATTGTAGCAAGTTTAATTCATGTAATCTAAACTATCTTCACAGTTAATTTCAAGTTTTCTTTTGATTATTCAATATTAGCAGTTTTGAGTGGATTTGACAAATTCTTTTAAAACTTGTCAAATGTTGTTGTTTATTGTTCATTTAATCTTAATCTAGTTACTTATAAGCTTTGAGAAGCTTTTATATCATTTAGTGGACTGTAATTCAAATTACTAAAAAATCAAGAAAATACCAAAGAAAATAAAAATCACTGTGTAGATCAAATGAAGAAAGGAGCTTGTTTGATTCTGGATGGACATTGGTTTAGAGCTTTATGGGAAGCTTTAGGAAGTGTTTTTGGTCCATGGTTCACTAGTTCTCAGCCTAATGTCATTTGTAAGCATCTTTTAGTTTTTGCATAGTGTACTGTAGCATTGCTTATTTCTGTGCTTTGAAGTTTATTAGGCGTAATTTAGTCATATTATTGCTTTATATTCAGTACTTGTTCATTGTAATTTATAGTTTCCAAGTTTTTCCACTTTTTCACAGTCAAATTAGCATTTTAAGGATTTATGATTAATTGATGTTATATATGGTGCTTAATGCTTAAATCTAGTTCATATAGTCATAATATAACCTTATCAATCAGAATCATGGTTTGAATCAGTCTTGTGTAGGGATAATCTCATTTTGATAACTTTAAAGGAATGTTTGGTTCAGGATGATTCAGTGTGTTCCAAGCTGTTAGTGTTGTTGTTTTTGGTTCTAACATGTCACTTAGGGTCTTAATATGATAGTTAAACCATAAAATCCAGGTCTTGTATGAGCAAAAGTCAAAATCACTTACAATCTCATATTCACAGTTTCACTGTTAGGATTTTGTTTTCTTAATCATGCATATTAGTTCATTAGTGTTAACATTAGCATAATTTAGTCTCATTTCATCTTAGTATATCATTTTCAGTTCATAAACTTGGATCAAACTTCACAAAAGTCAAAGTTCTCACAAAACTTAAAAAGTCAAATATTCTTAAACTGTCAAAATGGTATGATTTTCTTGGTCAGCTCCAGGGCTCAATATGGACTGGATTTAGATTATTCTTGTTGTTTTGTGTTGTTTGGTTGCTTCTATAACTGATTCAAGAAGAAAATTTGAGTTTGAAACTCATTTGACCACAAAAATTTGGCCTTAAACTTGACCTGTTGGATTTTTGATTGCCCTGTACCCAGTGTGCAGACACAAGTTCACAAGCTTGTTGTGAGTTCCTTTGTGGGTCCTAGCTTGTGTTTTTGAGCTTTTTGGAAAGCTCACCAACCAAGCTTGTGGTTTCCAAGCTTATTTTCTAAATTCCAGCTTATCTTATAGGGCTGCTTGTGGCTTTTTGTTTGTTCCATTCTGTTTTTTGTACTATAAGCTCAGCACAATCACCCAACTTCAAAAGCTCATTCTGAGCTTATTAGTGGGTCCCATTGTGAGCTTGTGGGTTCTTTGAGAAGCCCACATAGCAAGCTTGTTGTTTCCAAGCTCTTTTTGGTTTTTCTAGCTTATTTGATAAGCTAAAAAAGGCCCTCAAAGTTTCTTGCAGGCCTGTATTGGTCTGTGGTATTTGGATTTGCTTATTTGTGCTTATAAGCTTATTTTCTTTTCTTTTCTCTTTTATTTGGCTTATTTTAAGTTTAAATAATCTGTTTGTATATTGTTCTACCCTTTTGTTCTAGCTTTTGAGCTTATTGTGAGCTTTTTCATTTTAAAATCCATGTTAAGCTTTTTAAAGCTTAACTGTTGTGGAAAATAAGCTCCACAGAGCTTATTTGTGATTTTCAAAAAGTTTTCCTTCACAAAAGTTTGCTTATTTTTAGTGCTTTTCAGTTTTGTAAAAAGAAAAAAAAAATGTTTAGTAAAAAGGGGTGAGGCATGCTCGAACCTGAGACCTCCCCCTTTGAGAGTGTTAGAAGTGTACCTGTATGCCAGTTGCCCTAGGGTCTTTTCTTGGTTATACATTGCACCCTCTTCTATTTATCAACCAAACAGCCATTTTCCCTTATAAGCTGTAACAGCTTATTGTAGTGCTTATCCTTAGGCTTTTTCAAAGTTTTATATTTTTTATAAGTTTCTGCACCTTTTTTATACAATATATATTTTTCTCAGATTTATTGCATTTCATTTAGTATTTTTAAAAAATCAAAAGAGTTAATATAGTTTTAGTATAAACAAATAAATTAATTAGTTTTTGTATTAAATAATTATCTAGGATAACTTTTTATAATTTTTATAAGTTGTATAAGTTATTTGTAATCTGTAAAAAATATATTTGGAATTTTTACTGTTCATTTGCTTAGTTTTGTAATTTAAATTAATTAAATAGTTAATTAAATAATAATTGGTAATTAATTAATAATTATTATATAAATAGCATAATAAATATATTTTTAGTTCTAAAATAAGTTTTATACATTTTTAGACTTTTCTAAGTTTTTGTTTTATTTTCTAGATCATTTTCTTATTTTCTTTGTAAATTGTTATATTAATAAATAGTTATTAATTAATATTAAATAAATAAATAGTTAAATAAATAATTTTCTTTTTCTAATAATTTTCTTAAGTCATTAGGTTTGTAAAAATACAATTTTCATATTCACAGCCTTTTTATTTCTTTAATTTCACTTTTTATTTTGTACGTTGACGTTTATTTAAACGTATACGTTTTTTAATTTTAGTTTTCTATTTTTATTTTATTTAATTTGCATTTAAGCCGCTAAGGCATGCAAATTCCACTTTAGTTATAGTGATCGATTTTGTTCACATACCCCTTTCTATTCAACATTACTCTGATCTCTAATTCGTTGTACACGGGATATCACATCTTCTGGGGACTTAACGACCCGGGGATACACTGTGCTCTCCAGGATTATATTGCATTGTGCTCTAACCTTTCAGGGTTTATTTGTTACGGTTAGCCATTCACAAGTGGCTAGCTCGTGTGACAAACCTGTTGGTTTTGAGCCAATCAGTTATCAACCTGTGCTTGGTGAATTGTTGTGACTTGAGACGTTTCGAATAGTCTGATTGTAATTTGACGTTGTAAGTTTAACATTTACAACTTGACTTATTACGGTCGGATTTATTGTTTCTTGACTCGTCGCGACTAGACACTTAGTGCTAATTGTGACTTATCCGAGATCTCACTCTAAGTTTAACTCGCTTATCACATCTTTCGGTTTCTTTTGTTGACTTTAGTAAAATCCCGGGAGAGAATCGATCTCTCGGTTTAAGTCACAAGAGTTGTAAAATCCCGTTTAAGAATACATCATGACATCCACAAGTTCAGACGATTATTCGTGAGCCTCGAAAGCTTTGGTGGTGAATATTTATGAGAAGTTCTCTACAAACTTCTACAATGAGCTGACTCAGCATATGGCTTCTGCACACTTCAGTGTAGGACCCGCGTCTAAACTTTTGTCCTCTGAACCAACCAGTTCAGTTATAGTATCCTACTCCTGCATGTACCTTATGTACCATCTACCGATAAGGATTTGGAGATCTCGGCTAATCAAATGGTTGATGAATACTTTGAGCCGCCAATCGGTGATACACTGGTACCACTATCCATCGCAGCTCATGTTCCAAACGATCCAAAATGGTTCATCTTGTCCTGTTTCTCCTTCCAAAAATTTTCAAGACGCTCCATCAGCAAGTCATTCATCAACATCATCATACTTTCAATCTCCTTCCGTACATCAAGGCACTGCAGTCGATGAATCGTTTGAAGTAAATCCATCTGCTCCACCTGATGTTGCTCCGTTCAAAGACACATTTGCTCCTGAGTCTTCTTCTAAAGCTTCTTCTTCAGGAGATCTTAACACAAGCACATCAATGTCCTACCCACAACCACATGATCTTCACTATAATGGGAATCCTTCTCAACCGGTGTCCACACGAAGTGATCTGAACACACATGCCTTGTGGTGCTTTTATAATTCCATACTATCCAAAGTCGAGCCTAAAGATTTTAAGATTGTCGTATCAGACGAATGATGGTTTAATGAGATACAAGAAGAAAGACATGAATTCTATCAACTTTGGTATGGGAATTGGCACCATCTCCAGACTGTGCAATGATTATTGCTCTTAGATGGATCCTTAAAGTGAAATTTGATGAGCATGATGACGTTCTGAACACAAGACAAGGGTTGCTGCTAAGGGTTATCATCAAAAGAAAGGCATTGATTTCGAGGAGTCATTCACTCAGAGTGTCTCTATCGAAGTTATCAGAATATTTCTCACCAATGCTGCAAGTCAGGCAAATGGATTCTCCAGTGATATGGTGGAACTTCGCTTAGCAAGGACAGAGTTTCAGCTGGCAGATTTCTTCACTAAAGCACTTCCTGGTGAACGGTTTCGATGTATTCTCTAGCAACTTGGTGTGGAGAATCTCATGTCAGTATCACTCAAAAGTCCACAGGAAGAGAATGAGGAGTAATGGATTCGCTTCAAATATCCTTATATATTATTTAAAACCCAGAAAAGAAAAATACAAAAATATAAAACCTATAAAAACCATAAAAATCAGAAAAACCAGAAAATACCAAAAATATANGGTGTGGAGAATCTCATGTCAGTATCACTCAAAAGTCCACAGGAAGAGAATGAGGAGTAATGGATTCGCTTCAAATATCCTTATATATTATTTAAAACCCAGAAAAGAAAAATACAAAAATATAAAACCTATAAAAACCATAAAAATCAGAAAAACCAGAAAATACCAAAAATATAGTTTTTTTTAGGGCATGTCTTCTGGCATCGATAACATTTACGGTCCTAGAAATGTCATTTAATAATGACACGGGTCTTTAGATGAAGTTCGAATAGAAGTTCAAAATGTTTTCAAAACATGCCTTATATGGCTTGCAGTTATTTCAGACTGTAACCCGTTCGTAAAATTATGGTTTGTTATTACTTCAGATAGCAACCCGGTTTTCAAAATCCGTGGAAAACACGTCACCATATTTTCAAAACATGCCTTATATGGCTTGCAGTTATTTCAGACTGTAACCCGTTCGTAAAATTATGGTTTGTTATTACTTCAGATAGCAACCCGGTTTTCAAAATCCGTGGAAAACACGTCACCATGTTTTTCATTGTGTGCGGATTATCCGAAAAGTTGTACGCTTCAGTGCAACCTTTCTAGTAAAAGAAGAGAAGTCTTCTTTTCCCAAAATCTCTTTCTTCTAAAGTTCTTCAAAAGAGATTTTGTGGTTTACAAGGTGGCTATCGGACTTAAATTTTCTCAAATACGTTACCGCTCACATTAATGGCTATTAAACGTTAAAATTAAAAACGGGTCATTAATTGAGAGGGAGCGTATTTGCTCAAAATTTCTGCTCCTTTAAAAGCTTTGTGCACCAGCAACAGTGAAATTCAAAAAGTGTCTCTAAATCAGTAAACGTTTAAACTTTTATCACATTTCTCTCCAAAGTTTCTTCGAAAATCATTTAAATCAATTGGGATCACAAAATCTCAAAAGATTTGAAATTTTATGATCGGGGGAGAGAATGTGATTTAAATATGAAAACTGATTTAAATGTGATGTTTTTGGACTTAAAAAGATGTTTTGGACTCAAAAGAACGCTCCCGTATGTGCTAAAATTTTAAAGATTTTGGATTTTAATCAAAGCACATATTGAGGGGGAGCAAGTGAATAAAAATGGTGAATAAATGATCTCGAATGAAAGCTCACCCGTATGTGCCAAAGTTTTAAAACTTTCAAAATTGATTCAATCAATGTGCACATATTGAGGGGGAGCAAGTGGCTAAGAGTCTTTCGCATATTTTTACAATAATATGTAGAAACTGCGAATTGATTATGACTCAGAATTTGACTCATGAATTGACGAAACATGAAAAGTCGTGAATCGAAAAGACTAGTCCTGGCCGGGTAATAATTTCAAGCTGGTTTACCAGTGATGTAAACGTGTCTCGAAGAGGACTGGTCAAAGTAGATAGTACCGTTTCGAGAAACTCTTCTTAGATATATACTTTGACGGGTCTAACTTCCTTTTTAAGGAATGTTAACAACTTCAAGTTAGTTATTAGGGCTAGTTATCACCTAAAAGCTGATAATGGATCCCTTTAACTAAGCAACGTAAACGTGTCCCTCGGGTATATGTCTATTAAGAGCCGATCAATTCAAATAAGTGCAACTCGCCCGACATGTGCAAATTTGAGAGAATTTTAAATGATTTGAAAAATGATAAAACTCTCAAAGTGTTAACAAAATGTATTTCTTAATCATAAACACTTTGAGAGAAGTTTCAATGATTTGGTTATATGGCGATTGTGGAAAGATACCAAAAGACCGACCACTTTACTTTAAATGCATGGAGTTATAAGGATGGTAAGGTTAGGTATATGCTCTCATGATCCACCAGAACAGGAGGGATCTTCCCAGGGACAATCCAATAGATAGATTAGAAGTCCTTAGGAATGATTGAAAAAAAAAATAGAGAAAAGTGAGAAAGGGAAGAGTGCCGACTGAGATTGAGCTAGGATTGGAACAAACCCAACAAGGTTCTAGTAATAAAGTCTCGGTAAGCATTGAGGGGGTTGAAGAATTAAAAAGAAATGAAATGAGATAGGGTGAAAAGAAATAGCCCTCCAATTATTCAACCTTAGGGCAGAAACCGGGTTCAACTCATATGCTACTGATTGTTACTAAGGTAACATCGGTATTGAAGAAAAGACGTCATGGACCCAGTGACACACTGCACTAAACCTTCCAGCCACTCAAGTTCTCATAAAAGAGCTTGTTTCATTCTCACGGGGAACCGGTGCAATCTATTGACTTGTCTCTTAGAGCTAGTTGATATTGAAACAGGAGACCCCTCCCTAGTCTCCGCATAGGATAACCAATGTGCACTTATCGAGTCTAGAGCCAAGAGATGCATCAAAAGATCTCATAGGAACACTTGATACTTCTACACTGGTTGTTCAATATTAAGGACACCAGTTGTAATATTTTGAGTCCTACGCAGATCTTAGCAATCTGCCAAGAACACTTATGAGGGAATATACATAAGTATTTCCCAGTGATTGAGTGGAAACTCCTGCCAGGGTTAACATCAAACAGCCCTGACAGCAGGTCACTTCGGTAATCTCTTGTGGATTACGCTTAGTGTGTACGGTGGTGTCCCTAAAGGTCTACAGTCGTGGGGTGATCTCCAGCGACTCTCCTAATCGTTGGTGTACTTCGGTATGTCAGTGAAAGCCCTTTCGGGGGCATCCGATTAGGAACGGCCTTGGTAAGGATTAGAGAAAGTCTTCACACTATGCTGTTGACGATCTCGAAGTCCGAACTTGTAAGTGCCGGTATGTTTATTACTAACCAAGCTTTATGCAGCTCAACATACCAAACTTACCATGTTCACCACCATCACTCAAGTTCCATATGCTCATACCAACATCTACAAGGAGTCGTCAGAACTTTTCAACCGTGAAGATCTACTCAACAAAGATGTATGGGCATGTTGGAAAGGCGTATTCACACCAGAGATAAAGAAACCGACGATTGATGCCGATTGCTGAAAAGATGCAGATTCATCATCTTATGCTTACACTTCAACCACAAATATAAAGACATCATGATCAAGGAATGGGCTTCAACTATGCTTCCACAACTCTGATGCAGAAGATCATGATCCAGAAAAGTGTAAGCATGACAACACAAAGAGTATCACAACATCAAAAAGAGACACATTCACTCAAAGATGACTTGAAGCTAATTATTTGGATGAAGAGCGAAGAGCAAAGTCAAAGATCATCATATACATCAAGGAAGTCATCTTGAGTCGATTATCAATGAAGAATCAACAACTACGAGCTACAAAAGAATCTACAGAGATCTCAATGCAAGAATTCAAGATTTATTTCCAGGGGTGACCTCCCTTAGGGGGAGATTGTTAGGAATACGATTTTTGTATAAGAAAGATTCGGTCACCCCAGATATGATTAAGCATTGTTTAGCTCGTAGTAGTTACAATAGTTAGTAAAACGTAGAATAGAAGTAGTTAGTATTCGCGGAAGAAGGACGGGTCTTTACCCACTGTATACCTGATCCGCAGCCCAAGTGGAAAAACCCATGTACATATAAATACCCTCTCCATCCTTGGAGAGGGTGAACCTTCTCAATCTATTTTTTTTTGGGTTTCACTTCCTCTCTCTAAGGTTCCACTCTCTCTACTCTTTCTCTCTCTAAACTCTAACAATGGTTACCATGTTCTTCCACAATCCAAGACCTCCCGAATCACATGAATCAACATAAAACACGATCCTACAATTTTCCTCCTAGGAATTGATAGGATCATGAGGTACTCTTTCTATCCATGTTGCAGCCTGCATAGTCAGAGTCAGTGTAGCCCTTGAGATTGAATCCTGAGCACTTAGGATAGTACAAACCAAGGTTTGGAGTTCCTTTAAGATATCTCATGATTCTTTTCAAAGCAGTGAGATGTGACTCATTAGGGTCAGACTGATATCTGGCACATAGACATACTGAGAACTGAATATCAGGCCTTGTGGCAAGGAGATACATCAGGGAGCCTATCATTCCTCTGTACATGGATTGATTTACTAATTTACCAGCAAGATCAGGACCAAGGTTGTTAGGAGGAACCATTGGAGTTTTAACTGAAGCACAGTCACTGAAATCATACTTTTTCAGTGTGTTCTTGATGTACTTCTCTTGACTGATGGAGATTCCTTGATCAGTCTGTTTGATTTGTAGTCCAAGAAAGTATGTGAGTTCACCCATCATGCTCATTTCAAATTGTTTGGTCATCAGTTTCTCAAACTGTTTGCAAAGTTTATAGCTTGTTGAGCCAAAGATGATGTCATCCACATACACTTGGACCAAGATCACATCTTCCTTTGTCCTGTAGATAAACAAGGTGTTGTCTATCTTTCCTCTGAAAAATTTGTTCTGGATTAGGAAGGCTGAGAGAGTCTCATACCATGCCCTGGGAGCTTACTTCAGTCCATAAAGGGCTTTGTCAAGCTTGCAGACGTGGTTAGGGAACTCATGGCTTTCAAATCCAGGGGGCTGTTGAACATAAACTTCCTCTTTGAGTTTACCATTCAGGAATGCACTCTTGACATCCATTTGGTAAACATTGAAGTTCAAGTAAGTGGCATAGGCAAGGAAGATCCTGATGGCTTCCATTCTAGCAACAGGGGCAAATGTTTCTTCATAACCAATGCCTTCCTGTTGATTATATCCTTTGGCCACAAGCCTTGCCTTGTTCTTGATAACAGTGCCATTTTCATCAGTCTTGTTCTTGAACACCCACTTCATGCCAATGACATAGACACCCTGAGGGCATTCAACTAAAGTCATGACATCATTCTTATCAAATTGTTCAAGTTCATCATACATGGCCTGAACCCAACTTGGATGTTTCATGGCTTCCTTTGCAGTCTTGGGTTCAATGATAGATATGAATCCTACATACAGGCATTCATTGGCTGTGGCTGCAGTGAGTTTGGCAGCCATCCTTCTAGTGAGCATTCCTTCAAAGACAGGTTCACCAATAATGTTGACAAGCTCAATGTGTTGGTGTCTAGACCATCTTTCCTGAGGTCTGGGATAGGAGTTTGAGCTTGTTGATGCTTGATTGGAAGGTGGAGTGGGTTCAAGAACAGATGCTTGAGGTTCCTCAAGGACTTGGTTTTCAGTGAGTTCAATTTGGATGTTGTTTTCAATAGGTTCCTGAATATCTGGTTCAGTATGAGTTATCTCATTTGGAACTTGTTGAGCTTCAACAAACTCACTGATGGTTGGTTGAGGAAGGTTGTGAGGAATGATNACACCCTGAGGGCATTCAACTAAAGTCATGACATCATTCTTATCAAATTGTTCAAGTTCATCATGCATGGCCTGAACCCAACTTGGATGTTTCATGGCTTCCTTTACAGTCTTGGGTTCAATGATAGATATGAATCCTACATACAGGCATTCATTGGCTGTGGCTGCAGTGAGTTTGGCATCCATCCTTCTAGTGAGCATTCCCCCAAAGACAGGTTCACCAATGATGTTAACTAGCTCAATGTGTTGATGTCTAGACCATCTTTCCTGAGGTCTGGGGTATGAGTTTGAGCTTGTTGATGCCTGATTTGTAGGTGGAGTGGGTTCAGGAACAGGTGCTTGAGGTTCCTCCAGGACTTGGTTTTCAGTAAGTTCATTTTGGATGTTATTCTCAACAGGTTCCTGAACATCCGGTTCAGTATGAGTTAACTCATTTGGAACTTGTTGAGGCTCAACAAACTCGCTGATGGTTGGTTGAGGAAGGTTGTGAGGAATGATGTAGTATGAGAAGTCAGCATCAGCTTGATATTGAGCGGAAGGGCTAGACTCAGGATGATATTCATCAGGAGGATATCTTGATGAGTCATTAATTCCAATCTCTTCTACTGAGGTATTTGAGAACTGAATAGCCTCAGGGCTTTCATCAAAGGTGATGTGATAGATTTCCTCAGTTTGTTGTCTCCTAGTGTTGAACACCCTGAAGGCTTTGGAGACCAGTGAGTAACCAAGAAAATATCCATCATCAGCTTTGGCATCAAAGTTGCCTAAGTGATCCTTGTGATTATGGATAAACATAGGACACCCAAACACATGAAAGTAGCTGATGTCAGGGATTCTACCCTTGAATATTTCATAAGGGGTTTTATTGTGCCTTTTGACAATGATGGACCTGTTTTGAGTGTAGCATGTTGTTTTGACAGCTTCAGTCCAAAAATGTTTTGAGAGGACTGAGCCATTTAGCATTGTTCTAGCTGCCTCAATGAGTGTTATGTTCTTCCTTTTAGCCAATCCATTTTGTTCAGGAGTGTAAGGACAAGAGAAGTTTTGAGAGATTCCTTTCTCATCACATAACCACTCAAGGTCCTGATTTCTGAATTCAGTCCCATTGTCAGTCCTGATTTGTTTGAGCTTAATGTCATTTTGATTTTCTATGTTCCTGACAAAGGACATGATTGTTTCAGCTGCCTGACTCTTTTTAGTCAGGAAGTATACCCAAGTGTATCTTGAGTATTCATCCACTATGACCAGAGTGTACTTCTCATGGTGAATAGACATTGGACTGACAGGTCCAAAGAGATCCATGTGAAGGAGGTGAAGGGAGCTTTTGATTGAGAAGTTTTGTTTTGTTTTGAAGGAGGCCCTGTGGTGTTTTCCCTTTTCACAAGCTGAAAAGGTTTGTCTTTTGTGAACACCAGGGAGGGCAGTCCAAGAACCTTGTTTTGTTTGGCAAGGTTGTTGATGTACTTGAAGTTGAGGTGAGACAATCTTCTGTGCCAAAGCCAGTTAATTGTTTCACTTGCCTTTGTGAAAAGGCAAGTCCCATTTTGAGTGAGAGTTGACATGTCTAAGACATAAACATCATCTCTCCTGGGGCCAATCAACACAACTTCTTTGTTAGCATTGAAGATTGTTCCTCTTTTGTCGTCAAACTAAACTATGTACTTAGCATCACATAGTTGACTGACACTGATGAGATTGTATTTGAGACCATTAACATAAGCAATTCTTGTAAAAACTATACCATTACAGTTTACTGAACCATAACCTTCAGTGGGAGCTGATGAGTTATCACCAAATACTACCTTGGGTCCTGGTTCCTCCACATATTTGTGCAGATACTGTTTCACACCAGTCATACTCCTTGAGCATCCACTATCAAGATGCCAAACACGATCCTTGGCTTGTTTCTGCACAAATAGTAAACTAGGTTAGTTTTTCTTGTTGACCCACTTCCTGGTGGGCTTTGGTCTGAGAGACTTTTTAAACATGTTAATGGACCCATGGTCAGTGGTGGAGTGAACAGTACTTCCACAGATCTTGCATCTGGTATTTGAAGAGGACTCAGAAGACTGAGATGTGTTTGCAGTCAGTCCTCTTCTACCTTTTATGACATTGTCGTGTCCTGATGCATCATGGGAAGGATCTCCACAAATGTCACAGCAAGGATACATGAGACACTCAACAGGGTGATGGTCACTGAATCCACAGTGAGTGCATGGTTGAAAAGGCTTAGCCTTTTGCTTTGGGGTTTGTTTTGAGGCTGAAGCATACTTGTGAGCCTGTGCTTTGTAGCCTGCTTGAGCCTTCAAGGAGGTGGTGTAGGTCAAATGATCAGAAGTTCTGTGGTCTTCTTGTTTGCATACCATGCAGAACAAGATTCTATAACAATCATCAGTGGCATGATTTGTATAGCTACATAGTTCACATCTTTTCATGGGTTTGTTTGAAGATTTTGGTTTGGTGGAGCTTGAGGAAGCTGAAGCTGGTTCCTTATCATTTGATGATAGTTTTTCAGTTGACTCCAGCTTTTCACTTAGCTTCCTGACAAGTTCAGCTAACTGATCATATTTTGAGTCAGTGCTGTCATGTTTGACCTCAAAGGAGGTAGATGGTGTTGAGGCTTCAGTGGGAGCTGACATTGTTTTGTTTTGTTCAGAGTTGGGCCTTTTCAGGATCGTTGTGCCTAATCCCACTCTCTCCTTGGGAGAGTGTTGAGAGTAGACAAGATGTCCTATATCAGAACATGGTTCAGCTCCCGGGAGGACTTTCAATGGTGGTAAAGGAGTTTGGGGTACTGTTTCAGATTCATTGACGTCCTCAGCACAGCTGGGTTCATCAGTGACTCCAAGTAACTCCTTAATGGCCTGACTTTCAGGCACCAAGATTTTTCTAGTGTCAAAGTTTGGCATTTTGCCATCAGGACTGAATCTTTCAATCCAGTCTTTTGACTTAGGATTCATCTCCTTTTCAAAGGGTGTGCCAGCTGGCAAGAACTTCTTCTCACTGGAGGATTCAGTGAGTTGGTCCTCTCCTATTACTCTCTTTTTGGTACTGGGGATTAGACTGACTGTGTCATAGAGTCTAGGGTTTTTCTTTGTCCAGCTCTCTATGACATCCCTTTCTTTTTTAAGTTCCTCTTGAAGAGCATGATTTTGTTTAACTAACTCAGTGTTTTGAATTTGAAGTGTGACATTTTCAAGTTTGGTTTGCTTTAATTCAAGAAGTTCATCTCTACACATACTTAGTTCAAAAACAAGTTTGTTATATTTAGAAATCAAATTTAATCTCTGCTCTTCAACAAACTTAAGATCAACATTGATATAATTCAAGTAAGATTGCCAATCAAAATTATCATCCACAGAAAGTAGGATATTTACCTTCCTCATGGTGATGTTGACCCATTCACCATTTCTGGCATGACTTTTGCCCACAGCCAGTTTGTTGTCATCAGAGAGTGCCATCAGTGCACTGACATGAACCTTTTCATCTTCTGAGGATATAGATACCACATCCCAGTCAAAGGTTTCAGCAACTAGCCCTTTGTTTTTAGCCTGAGAAGATTTAGGGGCCTTAGGTGACTGAGGAACTGAGGGAGCTGCCTCAAGAAGAGCAAGTTTGGCTTTAGCTTTTTTATACTTAGCTTCAAAATCCTTTTGAGAACTATTCTCAGTTTTGTTTTGAAAGTATTGAGGAGACTGAAGCATTTTTGGTTGAAACTTAGTTCCTGAAGAGTTGTTTCCTGAAAACTTGTATGAGGGTTCCGAGGTTGTTTTTGAGAAACATTCTTTTGCAAAGTGACCCTTTTTGCCACATTTAAAACACTCAGTGTTTTCATTTGCTTTTGCTTTAGAAAAAGTTTTGTTTCTACTGATACAACGTTTTGAGTTTGCAAAGAGTGCCCTTTCTTGAAATTCAATTTGTAAATCATTTAGGTACTCCTCATTGGTTCTATCATCAGCCTCATCAACTGAGTTTTCTTGGAAATCCTGCACAATGCCATTAGAATAGAAAGCATTTGATATGGGTGAATTGGTCAGGGTCTTTTTGATATCTTGAGCTTTAGGATATCTCCTAGAGATTAGGTTATCCTCATAGAGAAATTTACCATAAATCTCAGCAAGCTCAAGATTTTGAAGGTGATTGGCATTTCTTAGACCCTGAGAGAAGTTTAAACACTTCTCAAGGAGAGAGTTGACAAAGCCAACATTGATTTCATGCTTAGACAGGGTGACACCATCATTGGTCAATTCATTCAGAAGGGTTTTATACCGGTATAGGTCTCTGAAAGACTTTCAGAATCTTTGGCCCTGAAGGTATTGTATTCAAGTTTCAGGTCCATGATTATGTTCTCTTTGGTGTCTGAGGGACCTTCATAGCTATGAACCAAGTCAGTCCAAGTCTGCTTTGCAGTTGGACAGTTGATGACTGATTCCAGTATATCGTCAGGGAGACAAGATAAAATGATGCTTTTTAGGCGTTGGTCTTGATTGACCACCCTTCTTTCATTAGGGGTCCACTGAGCTTCAGGTTTGACTAAACCAGTAGCTGTTTTAGGGACATATGGACCTTCATTAATCAGTGTGATGTAATAAGGTTCCATCCCAGTTAAGTAACAAAGCATGCGCTTTTTCCACTTATTGAATTTTCCAACTTCAAGTCGGGGAGCTGTAGCAGTATAGCTTCCTCCCTTTTTATCGACTAGTTGGGGTACATCACTTTCAGACATGGTAGGATCTTGATTTTAAAAACTTTGAGCACTCTGTTGTTTTGAAAGTTTTATAAACCAGAGGCTCTGATACCACTTGTTGGTCCCGTTTACACGGATAAACTAACTACAAAGTTAGTCTAAACATGCACCATGCTTAAGTAATGAGATGAAATACTTTGAAAGATATTTGAACAAAACGTAAAGTAAATAGACAAGATATTTTTCAACGTTTAATTCTTATTAGAAATCAATCAAAGAATTATACCCAAGTGTTTGCGGAACAACACTTGGGATTGAAATGACAAGTATGGTATGACTCCTCTCTAAACTCAAGCTAAGCTAGAGTGACAACTAAAGGTCCTATTGAGCTATCTCAGGGACGAGGTTGTTCTTTGGAGGAGTAAAAGTTGTTTGTGAATGTCTAAGCATTAATTGCATAAACTTGTCAACTTTTACTCCTCTCTTATGTTTCCTATTTATACAAAAGTATTATACAACCGTTATGATAAAGACAAATGATGACCTAAGCTAGTGGAGACAAAATACTTACGTATTTTGTCTCTGTTACATTAGGCTATATTGGGTAAAAGACATTCTCCTTTCTGTATAACAGTGATGACACTGTCCCTGACATTTTGCCTTTCAGGAAAAGTTTGACTTCAGGTGATAAGGACCACGTCTTATCTCTTCAAAACTTTCCCGCTCAATCCCGCCTAATCTTCAGTCCTTAGGCCTTCATTCTTCAGTCTTTAAGTCCTACTTCTTTAGTTGTTGAGGAGTCTTGGGGTTCAGTGAGCTATTGCCATCACTCACTGAACCCATCACCTTCTTCTTTGGCTAAGGTGTCACTCACTGAGAACCGCCTCACTGAGTAGAGAGGCTTTCTTCTTAGACTCGTCCTTGGCATCCTGAAGGTGACTCACTGAGCAACTGTTCACTCAGTGACCTGAAGATGTTTAAGGATTTCTAACACTTAGTATAATTTGTGTTCAAATCTTTGTTTAATGAGACTTGGGTACTGAAGTAACCCAACACTAACATGAACATTTATATGAGAAATTTATGAATATTCAGTTTGTGCAACATCAGAAAAATTATGGAAAAGGTGAGTTTATGAACTTCTACAGGAACATAAACAACCTCACTTTCTTATCAAACTGAACACAAACGATCACGAACAATCTCATTTTCTTAATGAATGAAGATAATTTTTTTTTTTATCCGTTTGGATGTTCATTTCCATTCATTTGTCCAGTTAAATTTAAAGAAAAGAACACGTACAAAACCCCATCCATGTTTGTTCGGCTCATTTACAGCCTATTGGGTTAAGTGTTTAATTTAGGGTATAGGGTTTATTATCCTCTTTACGATTTTTTTTAACAGCAAATTTTTAATATTCAATTCTATACCGCATATCTCACGGTATATCTCACAAATGACTAGCGAGGCTTGAACCCACAACTTTTAGGTTGGTGGGCAACTCACATACCACTAGACCAAATGTATTGGGTTCGTTACGAATAAAATATCTATTTAAAAATATTTTATGTCACATGATATAAACCCATAATACAGCCTGCTTGACATGGACCCAGGACGAACAAACATGCTAAATGGTTTACTCTTTTCATCTTAATACTATTACAAACATATCTGAAAAAGGAAAAACTATACTTCTCCTAAAACTTTCCTTTTACTCTTGAGGTATTTTATGATACCAGTTTACTTGATAAGATTTATGATGAATTGTAATTAAGGCATTCATGATGTGAAACTAACAGTTGGTATCTCCTGATGCAGTTTATAAAGAAGCACGTGAGAAAACTCGAGCCACAACTTTGATTTTTCAAACCATCACACGAACAATATGACTGATTTGAAATATATTACTGTAAATTATGTATCGAGATTGTAACAAGAATTGTCCGACTTGGATCAAGCCATAGCACATATCATATCGGCAGAAATAATCCGCTTTCAATAGTCAGATAATGGAAATATGTTTCGAGTTGATCAGTTTGATATAGGGTATTTGATTATTGCGTCGGTTGAATCACCAAATATAATAGGTTGAGTGTCTGAGTGAAGATTTTTTAAGGTTAAAATGACCTGTTTAACTGTTTAATTAAGAATAACTGAATAAGCTTAATTGTTTGAACTGATTATTGTAATAGCTTGACAAACGAGTTTAATGAAGTCAAGTAATGGTCACTTTCACAACGTTATCTTGGAAAATCTTATCAAGTATGTGTCACTTAGTTATAATATATGTATGTATCAATGCAAAATAAAAGGCTTTCCATGAAGTGAAAGTCATTAGAGACTTGGCCCGTTTGGTTCGGCGGAATCCTAAGGATTTTGGTGGAATTGGAATTCAATTCAATTCCATAACGTGTTTGGTTGACAAATTCAAAGAATTTGAAATTTGAATTTCATTCCTTACTGTGTTTGGTTGGCAAACGGAATGGAATGAAATTCCTTCAAAATCCCATATATATGGAATTCAACATTCCATGGCATATATGAGAGGATTGTTTACAATTTTATGGAATTCATTTTATTATTATTATTGTTATTATTTTTTATTGTTTTTCAACATCACTTTACTACTACTACTACTACTACCACCACCACTACCACTACCACCACTACCACTACTACCACGACCACCACTACAACGACCACCACTGCCACTGCCACTGCCACTACTACTACTACTACTACTACTACTACTAATACTACTACTGCTACTACTGCTACTATTATTATTATTATTATTATTATTATTATTATTATTATTATTATTATTATTATTATTATTATTATTATTATTATTATTAACATTCCTTTATTAGAAATTCAAAGGATTTACAAGATATTAGTGGGGAGCCGAGATACTAATTGGGCCTCCACTCCTTTAGAATAGCAAAGCTAATCTTACTAAAAATATGAGCTGCAACACGTGCTCCAATATCTTGAGTCACCGAGAATCTTCAGATACGCTTTAGTAAGATCACCGCATCCTTCTCAAGTTCTCCAAAAGAAGATAATGAAAATGGGAGAAACCCATATCCAATATCCGCGCATTTAGCCTCGTACTTGATGCGTTTACGTTGTGCGGCTTCAATAACCGCACGACCCGGCACAAAATCAACCATACCGGTTTACTACTACTACTACTATTATTATTTGATAAGTAATTTATTTATTATTAAATAATATTTAGTTTATTAATCTTAAACTAAAATTAAATTTTAAATATTTTAATATAATTATTTTTTCTCATTTCCTTTTTCTAACCAAACATGCGCTAGTATTTGCAATTTCAATTCCGTCAGATATTAAATCCTAAGGATTTCAATTTCTAACATTCCATTCCTTCACATTCCAATTCCTTAAACAGATTTCAATTCCGTCAAAAACATTCTGCGAACCAAACGAGCTTCACATCATTCACCCATTCATCAATTTAACCACCAAAACCCGTAGTTATGAACACCAAACTTACCACACAATAGACTTACTCACATACACACAACAACAATTACATTTGGATCGGTCACTAGGGTGACCAAATCACCTCCAACACTTGCCTTTCCCATATGAAGGAGGGATATAGTGTTCGACACGTTATTGGGGTGCTCAACGTGTGGTCGGGTCCTCTATTACGGCCGGTCTCAATTTAACAAATAACACGACTAATGCATGCAGAAATGATTCTTAGTTACTCTTCAAACGTCCTACACATACCATGATCTTATTTGAAAAAAACCCATCCATATATCTAATTCAGCAATTAGCATCACTCTTTCATTTGATACTAAAAGAATATACACTTACGTGCCCTCTATTCTGTTTTTGCTAAGGAGATATTATTTGGTTGATGGCTTTCTTTACTTGCATTATGCTAATTTTCTTCCCCCTAATACCCTTTACCTTCACCTGAAAATTCATTTCAAATAAAAACTTATTAGTGCAAAAAGTATGAGGACAATAAAAAGGAGACCTAAGTGTACAAAATAGAATAGCTGATTCACACACAAATTTGTTCTTTTTATAAGCTCTTTGTTTAAATTAGTATAATGAGTCGAGTTTGAGCTTAGTGCTCAACACAAGCTCATATACTTTTTATATGCAAATTATTTTTATAAATTCAGTGTCTGTGGATTTTATTAGTTTTGGAGTTGCAATCTCCGAGTTAGCCTAAATAATTCAAGCTCGAGCTCGTTCAAGCTAGAGCTCGAGCAACCAATGTACAATCAACTTAATTAGCTAGAAACTGAAAAAATGATCAAGTAATTTACCTTAGCTCTCATCTCAGCCGTACAAATCCCACCATCGACACAGGATTGAACAGTCACGATCTCGACACCAAATTCCCTTAACTTCTTCATCACGTCAAGCAACAACCCATCTCTATGCACACACTCAATCTCCACCAACGCGTCACTCTCGATTATCGAAACCTCCACCGCCGTAACTCCACTTTCAACAACCCTAATCTTCCTCTTCTCTGGCAACCTCCCCTGAGGCGCGTTACATCCACGCGCCTCAAGCTCAGCAACTTTCTTACGCAAGTGTTTAACGTACTCAATCGTGTCACCTAGTATCGACGCTTTGTCCATTTTGGTCACTAGTGGGACTAGTGACCGGAGTGTCACGAAACGCTCGTTTAGCTTCTCTCTACGACGCCGTTCCGCCATGACATGGTTCATGCTGACCTCATCATGGCGAGCGGCTGCCCCTACGACTGTGGAGGTGTCTCCGGGGCTGGCTGTGGAGTGGAGATAAGGTACGGTGCATAGCATGTATTTTAGGACGCGTTGGGATGTTTTTGTGGTTTTGGCGGGAAAGAGGTGATTTGGTGTCCACGTGGCGAAGACTGATTGGATGGAGTTTTGGCAGGAAGGTGTGCTAAAATTGGACCGTTGAGTTAGTTGTTGGTTGTTGAGAAGGGTTAAAACTGTGTGAGAATAATGTGTGTCCTCCCCTTGTGATAATTCACCTGTTTATATAAAAATAATTTGTAGACTTAAAGTTAAAGATACAAGCACGACAATAACATTTCGTTTCGTTTATAAAAGTTAGATAATAAGCTGAGCAATAGGACGCAAGACATATGGCAGATTTAACAAAATTTACCAGGAGTAAAAGATATCCTACATCAGCAATTCATCGGGTCAAATGGTGAAAGTATTATTATGCATATTTTTAGATTTGTATAGCATGAGTCCGGTTCATTCGAGAACGTTAAATTAAATGATTTTTTTTTTCACCTTCCGAGATAGATGTTATAAAAAAGAGTACTAGATGGAGTTAGACAAGAACAACCCAATACCTGATACTTGTAGTTGAATGCTTTCGTTGAACTCCAAATTATCTGACCATTTGGGGATTGACTCGGCTCTATAAGAATCGTCGTGGATCATTGCTAACAAGTTACAATGAGAGTCCAACTGATTGGGATCATCATTCAGTGATCCAAATCTAATATCTTCTGACATATCAAGTGGCAATAATTCGTTCGACTCCATAACTGCATCCATTCCAGTTTTATCCTGACTAGGTTTTTGAAAATCGGAATAGTGACATGTATCTGCCACAATGCCCGACACATTTTCTTCTTCTGCTTCTTCATATTCTTCCTCATCCTCCTCATCTTCTTCGCTTTCATCATCTTCATCCATTGAATATGTGTTGTCGAGAGGTTTGATTGTGGTTGTCTTTTGATTTGAGGAAAGCTTGGTGTTTGAAGAATGGGCCGAAAGGGCGGGCTTTGGAGGTATGAGAATTGGGTTGTCATTGCCGGCCATGAAGAACAGTTTTACATGTTGAACTAATTCAATAGCCTCTTCCACCTAAAAATTAAGATAGTATTGATCAAAGTCGACTAAAGTGTAATGCTTGCAATACCCTAAATCATTTAGTTAAAGAGAGTGATTTTAACCAATAAAATATGTGTAATCACAGGCTCATAGCTAAACAAGATTTAAACATTCATAAGTTTCAAAGAAAGAAGGAGAAATCATATATGTTGACGGGTGAGTTCCAACCAAAACTAGAAATTATTCGTTCTGAAGCAAACTAACGACCCACCCACATGTCACGTCTAATATAAATTCCATGGTGTTGAACTAAAATGGTTGTGCAAATTGACAAGCCAGCCATGCGGAAAATTGTATCTATGTTTCTTGATCCCATGTGACAAACAACATATAAAGTAAGGTATATGGGACTAACCTTGTCCGTTGTTCCAAGTTCTATGACTCCATTTAGTAGAGGGATGCACAACACTGTCTGCATAATCGAAGCTTGACGTTAAGCATAGAATGCAACGACAGAATATACATATATATCTAATATAATAGGTATAAAAGTTTGGGAGTAAAAATCGACTCGCCTGTATATTAGCACTCTGGTGCAACAACCAACCCCCAGCAAGGATGCAAAGCAACATTCATTAACATAATCAAAACGTTAGAAATTATTTTTGTAAATAATACAAATATATCGATTTGTTTAAATCATTTATTATTTTTCCAATTTCGATCTTTCTAAATAGTGTAACATCACTGGAACATACGAAACATGTAAATAATAAGAAATGGAATTGTTATGGACCACAACTATGAATGTTATTGTCGATTATGCAACCAACAGGTCGAAATGAAATGAATGCTATCAGAATTTATTGGGAAGATTGTTCATTTAATCAAGTGCAGCAAATGTAGTTTTCATCAAGTGATGAACAGCAAATGTAGTTTTCATCAAGTGATGAACTAATTCCTGTTACTTTGTTGGCAAGGGACATGAAAATTAGAATGTAATTAGATTATCCAATTCATAACTCTTAATTTTTTTTATAGAGGCAAATTGTTCACACACTCATATATCACATAATATTTCACACGTATTGCATACGAAACTCAAATAAATAATCTCTTAGTTGATGGGTCACTCACATACATGTCGACTAAAAGCCCTCTTGTAACAGTGATTTACTAAAAGTAATTGACACTTTGATTAAATTAGAACACAGTGCATGAGTGTATAGTATATATTCATGCCACATATGTTCCAATGACCTATTCGAGAGGTACTAGTCTATTAAATTAGAAAATGAAATGTGGGCATCCTACATGCAAAGGCCACCAATGTTTGCGAACGTCAAACACTTTGTTTTTTATTTGATGTTGTCATTTTCTTGATTTTGATATAAACAACACTAAAGAGAAATCAAATGTTTTACGTTTCGAATTTTCATTAATTTGGTGAACTACTTTATACATATATCATCCAAAAGTTATGATCCGTATTCATTCCATTTTATACCATCAATTCTCAAATCAATGGAGTAATTTGTTTGTCTTTTTCAATATTCCGGCCAAGAACTACATTACATACCTTAGCAAGAATAGCTCTTGTAAAAACTTTGCTATCGACTTGGTTTGCCCCTGTGAGCCATAGATGTTGCTGCTTCGTGTATGCCTCTCCAACCAATCTGCAATGATATACACATAACGTATTCTCATATATAGGCAAATGCACGTAAACATAACGTATTAATTACGTTTAGCAGAATTCTGATCATTAGTAATTTTATTGATAGTCTTATATAAGTATATAACATTGCACCAAATGACTTTTTTTTTTTTCTTTTCCTAAGAATAAATATTTGGTCCCAAAGTTTAACAGAATTTAATTATGTTTAGCAGCAACCAACAACACGAGTTTTAGGTTAAATGTAACGTACCCGATACCAGGAGGAAAAGAAAAAGAGACACACATGAGGTAAAACCACTCGGATTCAGTAAGATCTTCTGGTGACAGTGCCATTGATGGTCGTCTTATAGTTGCTGCTTGTGGGTTCTCTGTCACCAGGTGATCACCAGCAACCAACGAATCATAGAGCTCTCTAAGTTGCTCGCTTCTACCTAAAGCAGCCTCCTCAGTGCTAACTTCAATCGACTGAACAGTCTTCCTCGTCTTTATAGATCCATTGTAGTATCCATCTCCCCATACCAAAACCCTAACCATAGATTAAATAAGAAAAAAAATAATAATAATAAAATAAAAATAAAAAAATAATAATAAATAAAATCTAATCAAGGCAAATGAAAAACTACCCAAAGAGTAGCTAGAGTGAATGTTACACAAGACCACCAAATTTTCAATATAAAATTCCAGGCATCAAGTATCGTTTTACTTTCGATTATGCAAATTTCAACCGAAATAAGTATTACCGAATCATTGTAGAACGACAAAAGTGCTCCTGTTTTACTTTTATTTTTCTTAAAATAAGTATGCCGGCCTATTATAACCTTTATGATCTTATTGATCATGAAGTACCTAAAATCGACCCACGCAGGCATTTTTATCTTTCTAAAAGAGTTGGCTTAATCAGTAAGTTAGTATATAAAGGTTATCGCAATCAATTCATATTCAAGTAACACGTACTNTTATTGCTTTATTGCATATGTATTAAGCAACTGCTAATCTCCTGAAGAAGTTGTACTTAACAAGCATTTTGATGTTCCATGTTTCTAAAATGTTCGTAAAACCAGAATTTTAAATAGATTTTTAGGATTGCTTATTATTCGGTTTATACTAATGAAAAGTTTTAAAAAGGTTTTTAGTATTGCTTATATAATTATATTAGTCATAGGCTCAAAAAATCGATTCCCTTATGGATTAATTGGATCTGAGATCCGTTATTGGCTAGTGAAAACATATCATAATATGTTTTTGTGCCTCCAGTGCCTTGCTAGAATGTGTTTTAATTAATAACATACCGCCGTTTTAAAAAATAACTAAAGAAAAATGCTTATGGAAACACATTCATGGCGCATACAAAAAAGTGCTTATTCCAAACACAAAATAAGCTAATAACACTAAAAAAAATGTAATCACAAACTCCATACATAATTATATTAATAAAAACGATAATATGAACGTACTAGCTAGGCAACCGCTTCAATCGAGAATAACAAGTATCTCCAGCGAGTTTCAGTCAGAACCTGCTAGTAGAGATTTTAAGATTGAATTTTGCATGTTTGTTTATACAAAAGAAAATGAGAGTGACTGTTGATAATGAGGAAGGGGGGTTGTAGTTATAATCAAGTAGACTGGTTGGTACAAGACAGTTAACTCTTTGCAACGTATTAAAGACGTGTGAAATTCTGTTGCTTCATTTAGTTTCCAAAACGTCAAAACCATCTCAATCAATACAACTTGTTTGGCAAAAATGTCGGATGTTTAATGCAAACGAATCTAGACTCAGATTTTTCTTCAAGCTTAGATACGTGAAAATCCCACATATAAATTACTTTTTGTTATTATCGAAAAGTAAACGATGGCCAAAAGTTTGTTTTGGTCCCGCAATTCCGCAAACAATCAATGTCAACTCAGATCTGTAAAAATAAAAAAATAAAAAAAATGCAATGTAATGTGTCATTCCCTTGGCCACAAGGTGGCAAACTCGTGATACGCATGGTTCACTGATTTGATCTGCAAAAATGGCGGTCAATGCTTTTTCTCAAAGGCAATTATATGAATAACTAAAAATTTGCAAGATGCTAGTGATTACATGAATAAATAAAAAGTTAAAGGAAAAGAACCGACGCAAAGAAGTATAATGGTTCGGGGTCGAATACCTAATCCGCCCATACGTCCACTTCTTCGGTATGTGACACATTTACTAGGTACTAGTAAAAACACTCCTACCCCGACACAACGATATGATATCATCTCTAAGATAGATACCAACACAAGAGCTTTGTGAACCCCTATACAACACTACAAGATGGTGTGTTCCACACTAGTTACCAATCACGACACAATGTAAGTATCCACATTTGGATATGGACATATGGTCACTACTCAAGTACTTGTCCACATTAGGATAGAAGGCTTCCTTAATGCTTGTCCAAAATAGGATCAAGGCTTACTACAAAATAATAAAATGATGTTTAATAATGGTGGTACACGTTTAAGGCTTAAGGGTTTAGGGTGGATGACAATTATATGAGTTATAAATCTATACTACTTATAATAGACAAAGGACTCTCTCTCCAAAAATTTTAGATGTATAAAAAATTATGCAATATTTACAACACTTTAAAGCAAGGATTTTTCATAATTACAACAAGCAAAGCATTGTGTACAACAAAAACAAGCATAACCTCGAAATTCAGACCAAAATCTTAGAATTATACATTAAATAGCATTAAAAACACTCCTACACCTAATATTACAATTATTTAAACATAATGTACAACCCTCTTTATAATTCTCAGCCATAAATGCAAACTTTTCCCTCCAAAACATAATGTACAACCCTTAAATAAAAACATTTATAAATCGAATTTAATCAAAAATAAAAGTTAGGGTTTCGAAATAATTTTATAAAAATCAAAATAGGGGCGCGTGGGGTTGTTTTACCGAGAGAAAAGCAAGGGCGGAGGTGGCGGTGGTCTTTAGTGATGGTGGTGGTCGGCTGTGGTGGCGTGTGGGTAGTGCTCCGGTGGTCTACACGAGCTCAAAAGCTCCAGAAATGACGGGAATAAGCCGATCTATCGATTCGGCAAACAAAAGGTTTGGTCGGAAATTCTCCGGGGACCGGCGCCGGAATCTGCTGGTGTTGGCCGGAATTTATGAAGATCCGACGAGGGGTGGGGGAGAGAGAGAAATGAGAGAAAAATAGTGAGTGTATATGTGTTTTTATGAGTGAAGAGAGAGAGTTGTTTAATAAAATTGGAGGGGCCAAACATGTATAAACAAAAGTGGGGGGGGGGCAAGGTGTAACTGTGTGGCGGAGGGGGTGTTAGTGCCAATTAACAATACTTTTCGTCAAACAGTTCTGGGCTTAAACGACATAGCTAACGGACTCGAAATTTAACGAAACTTGCGCCATTGTTCACGAAATCGTTTTTCCAATAAAACCAAGTATCAACTCATATAACTTTTTCCGAAATCTATATTCCTCAATATATTTGACAAATGCAATACAATTCAAGTTTTCTAGGTTGTGCTGAGTCAATCAAGGGAATAATTTCTAGGTTGTGCTGAGTCAATCAATGGAATAATCGGATAATGACACAAAATTAGGGTATGTTTATATTATAACTGTGTGTGTTGGATTGGGTTTGATTTCTTTGAGTCCGGGTCTTTTAAGTTGTCAATCGGGCCTTAAGACTATATCAAGTAAACTGAATCTGGAATGGGCTACGACAAGCATTGGGCTTACACATTTTAATGTTGGACAGGTTGGACTATTAAAGGACTAGACTATATTAAACATGGACTGGGCTGAATTTTAATATATGATTATTGGATCCAAAATAAATTAACACATGGGCTGAAAATTTAATATCAAATCTATACTACATATAATGGAAAGAATCAAGATTTTGTTTGTGGTAACTTCTGTTAACAGAAGATAGAATTATATCACTCTCTTAACTAAAGTTATTGTTATTTATAAATTAATTGTTTAATAAAAGTATGGCCGCATAACATCACATTATCAGAAAATATAGTCACAGGGTACCCGCCGCCGCATCGCGCGGGTACCCTGCTAGTGTCTCTTAATGCTTTAAATTTCAAGTTCAATTCACATTTACCATATTCCTTACCCCGTGACTATAGCTTTTTAGCCTTGGTCTTTGTCCTGCTTATGCAATATGAAACGTACAGCCTACCATTATATGGAGTCATTTACATGTTTTTGGAATATGTGCTTAATTTATATTAATATATTATACTTATCGGGGTTTAAATCATACAATAGACACTTACTTTTTCAAATGTCATGTCCACTTATGATATGTGTACCGAAAAAAACACTCGTCTAATACTTGAACTTTATGTTTCGTGCTAATATAAAACCTGAAACTTGTTTTACCGGCTAATGTTGCTAACGAGAGTTGTAGGCACCGTGCTTCGCTGCGGTCATGGGTTAAAATTTTGATTCTACATGGATATATAAACGCTAATATGGATATAACACTTCATATAAAAAGAACCAACTATACAATAAAAGAAGAATGAGAATTGCAACAAAATACAAAACATATGCTGAAACCTCATGAAAGTGTTACATCATTACATAAAAAAGAATCCAACCCTTGAAGTTGCATACAACCAAAAAACATAAGGAACTTGACTACCACATAGTATCTATAATTAAACTGCTTTGGCTGTGAGCTTCCATGGATTCCCTTCCAAGCTAACCCAAACTTGATGAAACACTTGTGCAATAAATACAAACACTTGGAGCAAAATTTAACCAGCAACATACGAATTGCAGTTAACTCTTGTTAGAAAGTCTGCACACTACAGTCTTAAAGATAATTAATAAGTTACGACAGCATGACAATAGCAATCATATATTCAAGTAAAATTGGTCAATAATTGATATAAGAAAGCAAAGTATTGAGATATACATAACTTTGATAACGATCCCTAACATCCATAATGACCAGGTGTTGTACTCTGATCTATATAACTTACCTAGAGGTCTTTGAGTTGAAAGGTCTCCTGTTTAGCACGGATAAAATGAGGCAAAGAAAATTATTTGGCTCACAAACATTTATCTCAATAACATTATTACACTAAAAATATAAGTAAGAATAAAAAACAGTTATTGCAAAGTTTCCAAATTATTTGAAAGGTCCTCTTCAGTAACCCCATACAACTTATGAATTATTATTTTTATTTTTTTTAGAACGGCACCACACTTGAAATCCGACCCCCGAGTTAAACCATCCAAATTGCAAAGTTTCCAAATTGAATATCAGTATCCCTAAGTCGTTTGATGTGGAATTATTTATAAAAGTGAAGCAATAATCCAATATAAAAGTTATCCATGGGATCACAAAAGGAAAAGTTCATATTATTGCAAAGTTTCCAAATTGAATGTTTGTATCCCTAAGTTTGATGTGGAATTATTTATAAAAGTGAAGCAATAATCCAATATAAAAGTGATCCATGGGATCACAAAAGGAAAACTCGTGACTTATTACTAAACCCTTGATGAGCAGTAGTCTAGAAGGAGATATTATGACTGCAAAGTTCATGACTTATTACTAAACTCTTGATAAACTTTAGTCAAGAATTAGATATTACGACTGCTCCATGAGTGCATTAAATGGATCCATGTTATATCGATATCACATGGTATTTGCTTAGTTTTAAGTATACACTTCATGAAGCTTAATCCATTCTTTTTTCTTCTTAATGGTATTTGATTAGCTTAAACTATACATGTATAGTTTTTAACTGTTAATTAATGGTAGGAAGTTCATAATAGTTTAAACTAAGCAAATACCACCATTAAGACATTATCACATGACACCACATCAAGAATAAAAGACTAAAGGGGTGTTTGGTTAAAGCTTATACAAAACAGTTATGCTTATTTTAGCTTATAAGAGCAATGGGTATGGTGATAGTGTAGTTCTTGCCGTTCAGACGTGGCATGCTNCTGATTAGGCTCATGAAGTTTGTGTCTAATGAGTTTCTTAAATAATTCAACAGCTTCAAAAACTTGATCATCAAGAACAAGGTCATTAATGAGAGTCCTATAGGTGACAACATTGGGAGGATGACCTAGCTTGAAGATGGTGGCTAATAAGGCAAAACCATAACTGAGTTGTTTTAAGGTGGGAATAGCAGTTCATAGAGATGCTCAGTGATAGATATCACGAGGAATACCCATTAAGTTCATTAGGTTAAAAAGGGAGGAATAGTTGTACAATGTTTCATCTTTACGATATTATTAATGAGCTTGTTAAATTCAATGATGGAAGGTAGATGTTTTCTAAACAGCATTTCATCAAACACCTGAGTGCATCATCAATTTTTTTAGAATCAGAACAAGTTGTTTGAATCAAAGGGTGAGTTGAAGTTGTAGAGTAATCACTAAGCAGTATTTAAGAATCTATTTCTTTACTAGATTTGCGAGATTTACCCTTGGAATGCATTCTTAAAAAGCTATCACAGGCTGGATTAACTAGCATATCAGGGGTGTGTAGGTCTTTGAGGACTATGTGCACACAAGATCATTTATGGGAAAAGCATTTGAGATTGTGTTTATAAAGAATGGCAGGTATACATTAAGAAAAAAATAGCTAAGATAATTTTCTTGAAATGATATATTGGTTTTGAATTTTGATAAATCAAGTAGCTGACCATTTAAAGTCAAACGATTCTATGATGCAATCACCATATGATCCTTTATGTTTCTGAAAACTTGGCTGATTTACAACCGGGTGATCACTTTGATCTACACAACTACGTAGTCACAAATTTCTTAATATTAACTTTTTGAATATCAGTCATTTTTTTATAGAAGGTCATATAATCGAGTCACTTGGTCACCTTTTGGTATTAACTCTTGGAAAGACTCAGAACCCGCGAGCCTTAGTGCATCATGGCCACGAAAGACCCACAGAACCCACGAGTCATGGAGCATCTGGGTCAGTTGGATAATACTTTCGGCTTTCGAAAGATTTGATGATTTTCAAATCTAGTAATTAACCAAAAATAATATAGTATGAATGTGGTGCTCCTCCTTTTGTTGTCACCAACAATTATACAAGATTTTCAGTGGTGGTGGTGGTAGCTGCTGGTGGTGGAGGTGGGTGGTAGGGAAGGGTGGTGTTGGTGGTTGCAGTGGTGGTGGTAGCTGGTGGTGCTGGTGGGGAAGGGATGTGTTCGTGGGGCAGTGATGGTGGTGGAGGTTGGTGAGGGTGGTGGATGGTGCATGAAATGGCTATACAAACTTAAGGAGCAAACATGTAATTTACTAACGAAGTTGGTTAACGAAATTTAGAAAAAAAAAAAAAAAAAAAAAAAAAAAAAAAAAAAAAAAAAAAAAAAAGTTGGATACCTTGATTGAAAACAGACCTTAAGCTTAGTGTCTTTTTGTGCCATTTGCCCTTTGCAGTTTACTGTTTTCTTTAAAAATTTTAAGCTCTTAAGTTAAATTGTAATCTATACTATTGCTTTCTCTATGAATTTTAAGCTCTGACGTTTAATTCTACTCTAAACTATTGCTTTCTTAATGAATTTTAAGCTCTGAAGTTTAATTGTACTCTATACTATTGCAAATTGCAACATAAAGAAATTAGCTTGTCGTAGATCTATCTAGAAAAACATTTTAATGATATTAAATTAAAAGTTAGTTAATTCCTTTTTTGTTAAGCCAAAAAAGACGACTATAGTTTTCCAAAAAAGAAATCATTGAGGACATGGTTTCATTTTGTCACTGGAATATTTTGTTAGTGCTGTTAACCAATACTAGTTATAATGCCCGCGCACGCGCGGATTTTTTTCTAAATTTTTTTTAATGATATATTTTTATTTCTTAAAAAACAAATAATTTATTCTGTTTTGTTTGATTTATGATTTTTAATTATATTTGTTTATTATTAAGATAATCATTTAAAAAATTTAATCCTGTTGTTAGTTGCATCTTATCTATATTTTTTTTACTTATCTTCTACTTGTGTAGTATATCAACAAAACAAATTTTTAAAATTTTAAATTAAAAAATAATAATTAAAATATTACCTAATAAGAAAATATTCTTTTTCAAAGTACCCACTATGGGTTTTGTTTTATTATATAAAAAAGATAAGCTTTCCATTAAACGTTTCTTAATGACTAGTTATAATGCCCGCGCACGCGCGGGGTTTTTTTTAAATTTTTTTAATCATATATTTTTATTTATTAAAAAACAAATAATTTAATCTTTGTTTTGTTTGATTTATGATGTTTAATTATAGTTTTTTATTATTAAAGATAATTATTTAAAAATTTTAATCCTATTGTTAATTGCATCTTATCTATATTTTTTGTATTTATCTTCTACTTGTATTATGGATAAATATAAAATATTATCTAATAAGAAAATAATCTTTTTTTCTAAATAATATTATTACTAAATAAGGTATGGTTTAGTTTTTTTGAAATGGAAAAGTCCCCACTTAGGGTTTTGTTTTATTATATAAAAGATGTAGTCGACACACATATATCTTTTATGCACCTTCTTACGTAACTTTAAGTTTTTTAATTATTGCCGAAAGTGATTAACTCAACAACAAATTGAGAGTTGGGTAGCAATGGATATATATCTAAGTAATATTCGTTGACCTACTCTAAAATGTGCAAGGTTTGAATATATTATCCTTAACCACTTGATTAAGATGTTTAGGTTTCCAATTAATATTCAATATCGTTAATTGTGTTCCACTCTCTCTAAAGTTTAACCAAACTTTAAAATCCTACCCATTGTTTTGCATCTTAATCTAACACGTTGGATTTTGGTGGATTAATAAAGTCAATGGTCTCACATCTTGTTTCTTTTGACCCACCAATATTGTTTGTCATATATATACTCTAGTTGACAAAATTACAACCCACTACTTAAAAAACAAACAATCAACAACAAGTCAGCAAAAAGATGAAACTTGTTTGGTCGCCGGAAATGGCTGCAAAAGCGTTCATGGATACGGTTAAATCGGTACGTACTTGCTTTTTTCCATTGTTGGTTACCTTTTTAAAGAATAACGGAAAATTTTTATACAATAACAAATTATTTTTTCTAATTTTCGGACAGAATGTAATGATTTTAAATTTCAAAACTACGTATGACATTCATCACACATTAAACGACACATATATTTGTTTTACGCGGGTTCTAAAATTGTTTAAATCTTTCTCTTCAAAGTGTGAGCTCTACCAAGGATCAAGTGTAACCGAACTTATATCAGCTATGGCAGCCGGTTGGAATGCTAAACTGATCGTCGAAACATTTTCTCACGGAGGTGTAATAGCAACAAGCATAGGGTTAGCAGTTGCATCAAATCACACATGCGGACGACACGTATGCATAGTCCCCGACCTAGAGACAAAAATAACATACTTAGCCGCCATGCAAAAGGTTGGCATGTCTCCTGAAGTTATAATAGGAGAACCGGAAACAATTGTCAAAAATTTGGACGTCATAGATTTCTTGGTCGTAGATTCTAGAAAGATTCTTATTACTTCATTCCAGAAAATAACTAGTGTATTGAATGTAAACTGAAAAATTGTTATGACAGTGAGATAGCGTTATTTAGGGTATCAACTTGAGCAAACGTGTATTCACATACTTGCCTATTCGAAGAACATCGTCTGTATTTCTTCATGCCTACTAAATAATTCTTTTAGAAAGTTAGATATTTACATTGTCTAAAGACTAAAATATTGTTTTTTCAATGTCAATGAGGGCAAAGAGCATTGACATCCGCAAAGATGCATCCATAGTATTACAAACGAGAGTTGCACGTCATCACCGACCGGATTTATTTGATATCATCTGAAATTATGTTATTGTGATTGTTTAATAAAAAAAATATCATATCTGATAAGAAATCCCTTCAAATAACTCTACTTGTCATATAATCACATACTACGTAATTCGTTTGGTTTAACCAATGAAATTAATGTTTGGATAAAGAGTTCGTTAGAGTTAGATGTTTTTTCAAACAAGGAAAATTTTATTAAAACTCAAACAAACAATACAGCAAAAAGGACATATGTCCAAATCACACCCACAACTCTACTAGTTACGTAAACATGCTGAACAATTGGTTAAGAAAAATAGCCAACGAGGTGATATGAGTATTATCCTTTTAGGCCACATCTAGACAACTGCATTAAAAAAATAATAATAAAAAAAAAATAAAAAAATCTAGTAATTAATTAAACAAAATTACCAAAATCTTAAGTTAAATAATAGATAAGAGAAAAGTTCAATACGAAACAACATTTATCTAAAGAACAAATAACAAGATCTCAACCATCCATCCTTGTTCCATCCAATGGTTTAGATTAAAATGCACAAATATACTAAATATACTGAGGGTCATTTTAGTCATTCCATACTTTCTACCTAACCCCTAACCACATACACTGTACACACTCCTCCGTCATCATCAGATCTACTCATCATCTCTCTCACATCCCCAATTCTAGCATCAGATCTACTCCTCCGTCATCACCACCGTCACCGGAATCTCATCGGTAACCTTTCGATCCATTGGAATATTCTTTCAGTTATATATTCATCGATTTAAATTAAATTTGGTTTTATTGAATAATGAATTAATGTAATTTATTGTTACTTGATGTTTATTTACTTACTTTAATATCTTTCTGAACACAAATGATCTTTGATGTTGACATGTTGTAGCATGAGTGGATGGCACCTGAAGTTCTACGGAATGAAAACTCGAATGAAAAGTAAGTTGCGAAATTTACTATGCTGCTACAATCATCCATCATTCTTTCATGATAATCATCACCATAAATATTACGTATTTGGTTTGTAGCACCAGATGTTCTTTGTAGGCAGTTTTTTCACCCCAATCAAAATAGAAAGTGATAAATAAAACTCATATTTATGATAGAAAAAATGGGAATTTGTGTACTAAAATGGAGTATTCAATAGTGGACAAAACTTTTTGTGTTATTTGGAGGAAAATATTCATATATTTAGATGAAGAATTTGCGTACTTACTGTTTGNTGTTACCTGCTATTTTGTGCGACATAGATCTAATGAAGCATGCGATCTATGTGTCACAAGATAGCATTTAACAGCCCATGAAAATCGTATTTTTTTTATAAGAACGTTGCTTTTGTTTTATACTTGTACATTGATTCTTGCACAAGCATCCTCGCATATACCCATCTTAATGATCCGTTTCCATTGTTTTTCTTATACACAAAAGGCACACATAAACGTAGAATATTCCTGGACCCTCGCTTCAAACCCTCCATTGTGTTCTGTTGTGATAAAGAGCTGATCAAAATGTACGGTTTGAAGCGAGGGTTTAGCAATATTGTGCATTTACGCGTCTCTTTTCTGAATTAAAAAAAAACAATGGAAGCAAATCATTAAGATGAGTATATGTGAGGATGATTTGCCAACAAACGGTGGCTCAATGTAAGTCATACGTTACCTGCCAAAAAACGCTATCGTACTACTGCCTTGGTGCCGCCCTCAAGGTTTGATTAATTTTTTAAACCCCTATTTTAGATCATTTTTCCTTTACTTACCATCTTTTAGTTTATTTCTTCCAGTTACGATGCATCCTTCCTCAACCAGAAGGCAGCGCCCGCATGCCACGCGTAACAGACGTGTAAGATCTAACCAAGGTATACTCCTGACTTGGTCTGTCCTGTTTCATGTGTAGAATAAGCCGGTCGTCTTTATTTTGACAACCGTTTTCATTCACACTTTTATTTATGTCTTTTCGACACAGGCCCTCCGGACACGTACATGCATATGGGCCGATGTGACCAATAGAACAGAGTGGTGCTCCAGCAATACAAGCAGCATAGGTTCATGCTACATGGCGCACACAGATTATAACTGCTGCCGTTGCAGCTAAAGCTCAAGTGTCTGTCTCACAAAACAGCCGAATCATGCAAGAGAAGGATAAAACAAAGCTAGGCGACGTGTTTGCAGTATGATTTATTCTCCATACTTTTACTGTTGAATAAGGGTTCAAGATTTTAACTCGAGTACCATCGAAATTTATGCAGGACGCAAGTACAATGCTGCTGAAAGACAAAGTGGTGACAAGTCAAGGCACCGATGAGGTTATAGGGGCTAAAATCAGAACCAATCGGAGTTGTCTACGCACCCGGGTAGGGTTACTATAACCATGGCTGAGCATCAACCATTAAAGATGCATCAACAACATCCACCCTCTAAATCAGTAAGTACATTACTCAAATTCATGTACTCCATATGAAGCTTTATGGATGACGCTATCACTACATTACCTATTTTCTGACCAAGCCCTCCTTATTCACAACGAATTTGTGTTCATTTCTTTTTGGTTAAATAGGGAATGTAGCAATAGGTTGCTATTGTTTCGGTTCAGTCAATATTGTGTTGCATTTTTTTCTGGGTAATATCTTAAAGAGTTAGATTCGATACTTCGTAGTTTAATTATGAATATGATTTGTCAAAATCCAAAGTTGCCAACAAAAGTTTATTTGCTTATTTGCTTGCGGATAAGTGGAGTTTTGATTTTATATGAAATCACTTGGTACTACTTATTTGCTTGCTGATAAGTGGAGTTTTGATTTTATATGAAATCACTTAGTACTGATGTCATTCTAAATCTAATTCTCAGTGTTTCGGTTTACCATGATGTGATCAGTTTTGCAGGTTTTAAGGATATTTAGGTTTGCTTACTTTGGCATGGAATACACAATACACAAGGAATTGATGCAGCAGGATGAAATAGAGTTAACGGGTGCAAAATAAACACATGATCTACAAATAATGGAATTTGGAATTTGCAGAATTAACGGACAAAAGATCATACAACAGTTGGTTAGGAGTACATGGATATGAGTAAACCTACACCATTTGATTCCAAATGTTTACTTTAGGTCCTTTGATACTCTTCTTTCATGTTCCAGATTTGTATCAATTTATACATAGCTCCCTGTCATTATTGGTTAGGAGTTATAACAATATGAAGTTATGAATAGGGCGAGTTATAAGCAACATATAAACTTCTCTGTATGAACCCTTTTTTGTTTTGCATAAATATTATGGATTCATTATGAGGATGAAAATTTTCATAAATACGTATCTTTAATATTGTGATAGTAAGGTTCATGTCCTGAAAATTTTCGTAAATATGAAAATTTTCGTAAATACGTATCTTTAAATAGACAGGTGCGAAATGGATTTTCTTACCATGTTTCCGCTTTATTGTAAATAAAATGCTTTTCAAATATTTTCATGTTGCAACGCCTAAGTTTTCTACTTTATTTATGCAAAATTGCCTCGGTCGAAAAACAGGCCCGCCCACAACGCGGCGGACCGCTGCCATTCTCGTAGAACATTAAACTGATTATAAGGTAAATAGCTATATAAGGTATACAAACCGTCTTTGCCTTCAACGCAGCAAAATGTTGATGGCCCAAACCATGATATATCATGCATAAGAAATCCAGCCATTCGAAGCAATAAAAGCTATCAAAAAAGAAGAGAGAAAAATCAGTCTTTTCCAAACAATGAAATCCAGAAAAGCACAATCGAAACTAAGAATTTCTCTTCCACAAACTTAAAATCCAAGAAAGTCTCTTCTGGACTCTAATATAGAACCATGTGTTCTTGTCATGAGAATTACATTTTTAAAGCCGCTGGCATACAACAATTGTTCAACCTATACGTCAATTACGGTATTCCGCCTACAAGGCACCTAGCAGGTCTAAGCACGATAAATATTTGAAGAATTAAAATTCCTAAGGTGTGGGATAAGAGCCAATTATCTGGTTTATCTATGCGACCATACTACATTAAAAAAAATCGCAATGTGTATTAATTATGTCACAATGTTCATTAGTTAAGGAGAAAAGTTCAATACGAAACAACATTTATCTAAAGAACAAATAACAAGATCTCAACCATCCATCCTTGTTCCATCCAATGGTTTAAATTAAAATGCACAAATATACTAAATATACTGAGGGTCATTTTAGTCATTCCATACTTTCTACCTAACCCCAAACCACATACACTGTACACACTCTCGTCTCTCTCATCTCTCTCACATCCCCAATTCTCTCATATCCCCAATTCTACCATCAGATCTACTCCTCCGTCATCACTACCACCGTCATCACCACCGTCACCGGAATCTCATCGGTAACCTTTCAATCCATTGGAATATTCTTTCAGTTATATATTCATCGATTTAAATTAAATTTGGTTTTATTGAATAATGAATTAATGTAATTTATTGTTACTTGATGTTTATTTACTTACTTTAATATCTTTCTGAACACAAATGATCTTTGATGTTGACATGTTGTAGCATGAGTGGATGGCACCTGAAGTTCTACGGAATGAAAACTCGAATGAAAAGTAAGTTGCGAAATTTACTATGCTGCTACAATCATCCATCATTCTTTCATGATAATCATCACCATAAATATTACGTATTTGGTTTGTAGCACCAGATGTTCTTTGTAGGCAGTTTTTTCACCCCAATCAAAATAGAAAGTGATAAATAAAACTCATATTTATGATAGAAAAAATGGGAATTTGTGTACTAAAATGGAGTATTCAATAGTGGACAAAACTTTTTGTGTTATTTGGAGGAAAATATTCATATATTTAGATGAAGAATTTGCGTACTTACTGTTTGTAATTGTGTGTTTATATGTTAGATCAATTGAAATTCTTAATTTAGCGATGAAGAGAGTGTTACGAGTTTTCGCGTGTTTCGAGTTCAGCATTCGACGCGTAGTTTATGGGGTTCATTTAAGTTTTTGGTGACAAAGTTCCGTTACTCGAGAATGTTGATCCATCGGCCATTTTGTATCATTTTGTTTGCAAAATAAATTGAATGTTGGAATAGTGTAGTTTGTATAAAAAATCAGGGATGGATTTGGACTTTTGGCGTCACACGTGTTTGACATTGGCGCAGTTTTGTAGTTGTTGATGATAATCGTGTACGTGATGCATAATGTATAAATTTCAGTTAAGATATAGGAAGGATATAACCATTTTGTACCATTATTCTTGTAAGAATGCAATTTTTATGAATCTTATGTATGTTGTGTATATTTTTTTTTTTTTTTTTTTTTTGGGATACAATTACTAAAATGCTAAAAAAAAATCACATGTGATGCACCAAAGAATCCCATGAGATTCACGATGAATTCTTTGAGATTCATACAGAATCCCATGGGATTCACAATGAATCCCTTGTGATTTCATACAGAATCCCATGGGACTCACAATGAATCCCATGGGATGCACCAAAGAATCCTATGGGATTCATACTGAATCCTTTGTGATTTATCGACAAGATAAATCATACAGAATCCCATAGGAATTTTTTTACGAATCCCGTGGGATTTTTCTGGACGGAAATTTTGAAGAAAAAAAATCGCCTTTTTACGAATCCCGTGGGATTTCTTTACGAACTCCGTGGGATTTTTCTAGACAGAAATTTTGAAAAAAAAAAGTTCGTCTTTTTACGAATTTCTTTACGAATCCCGTGGGATTTTTCTGGACGAAAATTTTGAAAAAAAAAATTCGTCTTTTTACGAATCACATAGGATTTCTTTACGAATCCCATGGGATTTTTCTAGACATAAATTTTGAAAAAAAAAATCGTCTTTTTACGAATCCCGTGGGATTTCTTTACGAATCCCGTGGGATATTTTTACGAATCCCGTGGGATTTTTTACGAATCCCATGGGATTTTTTGGACGGAAATTTTGAATTAAAAAAAAAAAAAAAAAAACGTCATTTTACGAATCCCGTGGGATTTTTTACCGAAAATCCCATGGGATTTTTTTGACACGGAAATTTTGAAAAAAAAAATAAAAAAAAAAAGTCTTTTTTACGAATCCCGTGGATTTCTTTACCAAATCCAGTGGGAATTTTACCTGACGGAAATGTTTGAAAAAAAAAAAAAAAAAAAAATCGTCCCTTTTTATTAGCGATCCTTTGGGATTTTTACCGAATCCCGTGGGATTTTTTCTGGACCGGAAATTTTGAAAAAAAAATGGATTTTTACGAATCCCATTGGGATTTTTTCGATCCCGTGGATTTTTCTGTACGAAATTTTGAAAAAAAAAAAGTTCGTCGAAAGTATATAACAATGCATATCTATAGAAAGATAATTTTTTTCTCGTCGCGATGGTATATTTTTCGTAGCTTGAAGATTTACCGTTTGCAAGATATGTTGTTTTTAAAAAAAGGTGGAAAGTGGGTTTTTATATTAAATGAGATAAAATGCCAATTTTGCCCTCCCTTTATTATTTTTTGATTTGATCTTAGCTATTAGATGAAAGGTGGATGGATGGTTGAGATTGGCTTATTTGTTCTTTAAATGATACTTGTTTTCCATAGATCTCACCTCTAATAGATAACCAAAATCGACACTATTTCTCCACATTAGCAAAATCTACTCATCGCTCAAACCTAGCTATTTGCTCGCAGTCTTCATTTGCACGCTCTGCAACACGTGTCACTTTTATATTCAATGGTTAATTAAATAAAAATAATTTATTAAAGTAGGCGTACAAATATGCTTGCTCGCCTTCCTATTTTGCTCGTTTAGATAGCGTGGCTGCAAGGGGAACAAAAAGGCCGTAGTGAATTCTTTACTTCAAAGCACCCTTAATACTTCACTCATTTACTTTTTAGTTTTTTTACTTCATTTCTCACCCTCTCAATACCTCTGAAACCTTGTCTCTTCAACTTATCAACTGAAAATATTATCTATAAAATATTATCTTCAACCTTTTAAATGCATTAAGGGCGCAAATGGGATAGTGAGCAAACAAGTTTGCTACACTTCCACATGTCAACACACAAGGCCATCTTGTAAATAGTTAGAGTGTTCAAATAAGAGGGTGAACAAGTTTTGCTTGCACTGTCACATGTCAATGCAATAAGCTATTTTAATTAAATATAACACGCAAATGGGAGGGTGAGCAAAGTAGTTTTGCTTGCACCTTTCACGTGTCATAGTCTTATTCAATCTAGACAACAAAAAATGGGTACGTGTATAGTTTATAGATACCGCACGCAAACTGAAGGACGTGCAAACAAATTTTGCGCGCTGAGAATTATTTTGTAACACAAATTTCTAAGGTCGTAAATGATGACACAACTTTCAAACTGTCTATAGTGAAAATTTCACATTAAAGCAATCATTTAACCATTCATAATTGAGCAATTAACCCTCAAAAAATGTAGTTTGGAAAATAGCCACGGATTTTGTAAATGTGTTACTTACTCTTGTGAACTCTTGTGAATTAGTTACGAAAGATTATATCTGAATATTTTATTGGGTGGAAATGTGGTTCGCAACACTTTGCGGACAGTTGCCAAACACAAGAGCTCGCAAATTTTGAGAAATTTGCGAAAAGATAAGGGATAAGGAATCTACAAGTACGACTCAGTTCTACATATATACAGTTGATGAAATGTGTTGCTAATAAACTTAATTTCGATATGGTTAGTGGTTTTACATTAACTTCCAGACCAAACGATGATATTCTTGAAATTTGTGATGATGACGACGATGCTTCAAATATTTTAGAATGTGTTCTTAAACAAACTTGTTAGTAAGAGCACGAATAGTGGTAACTTGAGTTATAACTTAACTCAGTGTCACGTCAGCGCGACATCAGCTTTAACACTTTCACCTTAACTCAGAAAAAAAACACCAATAACAATAACTCAGCTTTAACTCAAATATTTTCATATTCAACCCCTAAACTAAAAATAACAATTCATTTAATAAACCAGATAACATTAAATCTTAAACATTACAATACAACGATTACAACAATTACAAACTTAAAATAACAACTACAACAATTAAAAAAAGAAAAACAAAACATAGGAAATTTAAACCATACGAATTACAACTACTCATTCATCGTCTTCGGAATATTCTTGTTCATGTTGTTGTTGGTGTTGAAGACGTTTCTGCCAAACATGCTCCATAAGGTCTCGTTGGAGTTGAGTATGCATTCTAGAGTCACGCATTTTCCTTGTCTTGCGCCTCTGCGTATTACATCTGTCGATCCACCTTTCTTGCCTCAAATGTGGTGTCGGATCCACCCACATTCTGCCATACTCACGGAGGGTAAACTTTTGATCTTTTAGAATCATGTTATGCAAAATAATGCAGGTATACATGATTCGTTGTATCTTGACAATTTCCATTGCACGTGCCGGTTGTTGTAGTATACCCCAACGTCCTTGAAGCACACCAAAAGCACGTTCGATATCCTTTCGTGCACTTTCTTGGTTCCTTTTAAAATAACTATGTTTCTCGTCAGTCGTTGCCGAGAAGGATTTGACGAACGTTGACCACTGTGGGTAAATTCCGTCAGCTAAGTAATACCCCTGTTNTTTCCATTGCACGTGCCGGTTGTTGTAGTATACCCCAACGTCCTTGAAGCACACCAAAAGCACGTTCGATATCCTTTCGTGCACTTTCTTGGTTCCTTTTAAAATAACTATGTTTCTCGTCAGTCGTTGCCGAGAAGGATTTGACGAACGTTGACCACTGTGGGTAAATTCCGTCAGCTAAGTAATACCCCTGTTCATACCTTCTTCCATTTACCATATAGGGTGCCCTTGGGGATTCGTTAGCAAGAATGTCGTCGAACAAGTTAGAGTTATCTAAAACATTAATATCATTATTTGCCCCTGCCATACCAAAAAATGCATGCCAAATCCACAAATCTTGTGAAGCAACAGCTTCAAGCATTAACGTTGGGTATCTTTTATCACCCCTACCAAATTGCCCCTGCCAAGCCACCGGACAATTTTTTCACTCCCAATGCATGCAATCAATGCTACCAAGCATACCCTGGAAAATCATGTTGACTCTCATACAATTCGTAAATACGTTGAATGTCGGACCATGTTGGTTTTCTTAAAAACTCATACATAAACAAATACATAACACACATGTTAAAATTATTAAGACAAATACGTGAAGTACACTCACCCATTTGCAAATACTCATCGAACGCATCGGGTGCGGTGCCGTACGTCAATTGGCGTATTGCAAATGTACACTTCATAAGAGCACTAATACTCGGTCGACCCGTACAATCGGGGCCTACATTAAAGTATTTAAAATGATATGGGAGAGGATCGGATTCATAAGATTCAATACCTTTGACTATTTGTAGAAATAGTTTCCGGCTCATATGAAACCTTCTACGGAATTTACCGTGCGTATACTTGCAACCTTGAACGAAATAGTCGTTTTTCAAACGTTCTTCAGCAAGCTCACGTTCATGATATACGTGGGTACGGGGCACGAAAGGATGAGCTGCTTCTTGTTCTAAGCGTTGCTGTAACTCGTACGCTTGAATCATAAACTGTATGTCTTCTTCGTCATCAATGTCTGACCAACTCGGAGCTAATTCGTTGTTTTGATTTGGATCCATTATGATTGAAGAAGGTTTTTTTCTCTTATAGAGGAAGTATTAAGAGTTGAGAAGTAGTAGTGGATGTGTGAAAAATATATATGTGTTTAGTTGGTATTTATAGTGGTGTTATATGAGTTTGAATTTCTTTTATTTTTTTTTGAAAATATGCAAAGTATCCGTTTGATACATGTAGGGGTTGAAAAGGATTTTTTTTTTTTTTTTTTTTTTTTTAATAACGTTCCAACCTTAACTTGGCGTCAAGCCCGTAACACAGCGCGTTAACGTCTGCTTAACGCGAGATCGTGCAACAATAACGCGGCCCTTAACGTGCGTTAAGTTGCCCTTAACGCGAGTCCAACGTTACCACTATTCGTGCTCTAATGTTACATTATATGTTTTGGACTCTTCAACTGTTAGTGGTGGAGTTAGTGGTTGCTCAATTACAAGAAACAATCAACTACAGTGTTGTTCCTGCCACCCGGCCAGTCTTTCATTTTGTATCAAAGTGAGTTTTATTCATTACAATTTCAACATGGCCAATTTCAAACCCAACAAATAGTTCTTCAAAGACAAACCACTTCCCACGACACTTTTGCTTTCCCTTTTTTCATATTTACTTGACATCACAAGAACCGTCTCATTAATTTTTCAATCTCCTTTAATACCAAAGCAGGGAGAATAAACATCATCTAGACTCTACAGTGTAAAAGTAGCTACTTCCATTTGCTAGAATTTATGTCCCCCGTCTTAAATTTAAGTAGGCCTATAAGCCTGATATATTTATTGGGCCTCAAAGGGCTAAACTCAAAACATGTATATTTGGACTTGAATTATTTAACTAACGATACGTACAGTGGGCAATCAGAAGTAAAACATCTACCCAACATCATTAGGCGACATGATCTTTAGTGAACAAGTTAAATAATTAAACGGGGTCTGGATGGTTCAATTCGAGGTAACAAAGCTTACTACGTATGATAATGTCCTATCTAAAGTCATGCAGCACAGAAATTGATAGTATGATTTTAGCCAGCAGTGACACAAATTAAAGATTGTGTCACTATTTCTGAGCTCTTAGTGACAGCTTTAAAAAGTGAGGATAAGACTGTATAATTGTAAGTTTCTAATCTTGACACTTTTAATGAAAGTATTGAATCAGTATATATGTTTTATCGATCGGTAAGACTTTACTTACACTTTTGTCTCTACGTGAAACACGTTTTACCATTTTTGTTAGTGATATTTTACTTTTTCAACTTTTTGATGCATTTTCGACTTTTGATAACTTTTTTTTGGTTCATTAAACGACGATATTAACGTAGCAAGTGATGCTTTTATTTCTCTTTTGAACAAAAGTGGAACAGCTTTGAATGTTCCTTTAACTACACAGTACACACAATAGGTACGTCAAAGAGTAATACTAACGCATATTATATATGAAGTGGTACGCATTTTTATCTCATCAACAGTCAAATTAACAATAGGTTAAAGGGCATCCCATAATGTAATTAACGACTATCAATCTCTTCTTTCAAGATTTGGTTTACTTAAAGTTCATATTTACATGTAGCTGATAAGTATTTGAACCAGCCAACTACTTAGGTGTGACTGTTCGTTAGATAAAAACAAGCAATATGTTACTGTATACATGCATGCAAATACATGTTAAGATACAGTATAAAAAGAACAATTTCTTTAATCTTACAAAATAAAGAGACCAAAAATATCAAAACATGTAATTTCTATACAGAGATCGAAAGTAACATAAAGTTTTATAAAATGACAATATTAGCCGGCTAGGTAGGAAAAAAATACAGGCGTAGGCAGCAAAGTAGGATGCATTATTTTGATTCCAAATACATCATATTTTTCTCTTTTATTATTGGTGGTGCCCCACAAATCGTACAATTGTGGGTCGACTTTTATACCATCTACATCAAACGTGACTTTTATTTATAGATTATCATTATTATACTTATTGTTTTACTCCATTATATATCATTTCTGCTGAATAGTGTATATAATCAAGTAGCTTTGAGCTATACACAAACCTTATCTATCATATTAACACCTCATCTTATTACAGCGTTAGGATATATTTTGTTTATACTTTAGAGAGTAAATTACAACGTTCGTCCTGGTGGTTATACCAAAATCGCTAATAAGGACGGTTTACGAAGTTTCATTATAAGCATTGGCGGAGCTAGAAAAAAAAATTTTGGAGGGCTGAAACAAATTTTTTTTCGAAAGAACATTAGATGGGAGGGCCATGATTATAAGGACTGTTTATGCAAGAAAAAAAAATTAAGGACGAAGCTAATAATTTTGGTAGAACCACAAGGACAAATGGTGTAGCTAGTTACTTTTTTTTTT
>LBNU01023229.1:68277-116626 GCA_014162995.1 Artemisia annua
TCGTCGAAAGTATATAACAATGCATATCTATAGAAACATGATTTAATTCTCGTCGCGATAGGTTTTTTTTTTTATTTTTTTTTTTATTTTTTTTTTTTTTGGTTGTAGCTTGAAGATTTACCGTTTGCAAGATATGTTAATTTAAGAAAAAAAATGAAAAATAAAAATTGGTGGCTATAATTGGTTTATTGGTTATATGGCAAAAAAGAGTTCTGTATTGATTTTATTCAAGATAGTCATTACCAAAAAAAGAATCTTAAATGCTAAGTGCATTTTTGGGAACTATATTTAGAAACAGACTAAACGCGTATAATGTTTGCCGTGTTTCGCTGTGAATTTTTATTTTGAACCCAATTACCAAACTGAACCTTATACAAAGTGTTTTTACGGGAATGAACACTTTTTACATGCTTTACCAAAGTGACTAATATATGTCACCATCAACTTTTTCACTTTTCATTCGCGCTAATATCATCGCCCAGACTTCAATAAGATTCGCCCAAGTAAAGTAATAAAACAACCCGTGACATTTGACACCTACCAAACTTTCATCACTCTTTTATATAAGGTCCACTTGTGATTATACTTTAGACACATTCCATCAAATAAAAAATTAAAAAGGCTCCCTATTGACACGTAACAACCTGTGACATTAAAAAGTTAATCTAAATTAGTTGAAAATATGCCCCTAATAACTAGTGTACATAAACAACTTACGGTACTGTTTTTTTTAACTTTTGTTTCGAAAACAAAACAGTAGTATTTTTCGTATATGGTACGTTAATTAAAAAGTTAATCTAAATTAGTTGAAAATATCCTTTCTCCAGATCTCGATTTTGTTTCTTTTAGTTATTTTAATACAATTGCGTCCAATAACTAAAGTAAAACTACTTCTTTTCTTGATAAAAATGAAGAGTACTTAAATAACAACATATAGGATGACTTGTTTTGTTTCTCGTCATAGGCGAATGATCCCCTTAACTTCATCATATTCGTTTTTTAGAGTAAAAAAGAGGTAGTATTATATATGCTTATTATAGAAAGATAAAGGGCTTACACGATAAATACTTAAATAGTTTAATTATCTTCAAATAAATTTTATAAAATCGAAGAATGTTGAAAAGTCAAAAGAAACATCTCTTCATCTTCCTGTATCCCCTTCTATTTCTTTTACCCTATGAACTTCTTCTTTCATTAACATCTTCCATTTTCTTATATCTTCTACACGACTCAGGACTTATGATGCCCCCTATCTATATGGTGCCCTGGGCTTATGACACCTACCAAACTTTCATCACCCACTTTGATATCACCTTTAGCCGGCAACACAAACTGTTTTTTTAGACATGGGTTCATTGAAACATATGATATGGAAAACCAGCAGCTTCGTGATTCATGTCGTGAAAAGTGTTGCCGAAAGTAATAGATTTAAAACCCCTCACCTCGACCTCGCCTAGGACCTCGCCTACGACCTCCACTCACCTCGACCTCGCCTAGGACCTCGCCTAGATCCTCGCCCAGACCCAAGACAATGTTGCTTATGGCCTCGCCTAGATCCTCGCCCAGACCCAAGAATCCTCGCTGATCACCTCGCCTAGTGCCTCGCCTAGTGCCTCGCCTAAAGCCACTTCTGTAACACAATTCAATTTCCCTCGCATACACCTCGCCTAAACCCTCGCCTACAACTCGCCTACAGCTCGCCTAAACCCTCCCATCTTTCTCAATCACATAGGCCTCGCCTGCACCTCGCCTAGTATTCCTTTTACTACATCTAACGGTTACAAACTAATTTACTAATACATCTAACGGATAATATGTGAAATGTCCATTTTGAATATTTTATGTGCGAGGTTCATTNCTTTGGATAACTACTTGCATAAAACGTTCATTTAAGTAATTTACTCTTTATTTTGTACTCAATTAGTCGAAAGTTAAATACAAAAACTATGTTGGCAAATTGACCAACCTATTCTCTCTATATATTTCTTAGACGTTTTATAAGATCGTACAAAAAATTAAAAATATGTTTTCTTATTGGGCTTAGTTTGATGACTTGATCATTTAAAAAACCATTTTATTGGTGGACTTTCTAAATAATAAACTTTTTAATTAATTTGTCTGAAAGTTGAACAAAATTGTTTTAGGGAGATGATATGTACACATACATTTTTACTTTGCACACATAAATTTATGTGTGAGGACAATTAAATTGATGTGTGGAGACAAGCAAAATTATGTGTGCAAAGTAAAAATGTATGTGGACATATCATCTCCCTTGTTTTATTATTAGCAAATCGTGTACGGATAGAAAGAAAATGTGCATACAAGATTTACTAATTAATTCATAGTTTAAGGGGTACACAATTATTTTGTTATGAACAACAAAAATAGGTCTAGAATTGTATTAAAAGTATAATCTAATTTAATTTTATAATATTTTTTATTTAATTGGTGAGATGAACCCATCCCCATTAGGCCATTAGCATCACCAAGCTACAAACTTATATAACAAAACCAATTGCCAAGTTAATTGATAAATAAAAAAACTACTAATCCCCCGTTGCAAACTCATATAACACGATACAACGAAACATCTTTATATCTCTAACAAAATACCAGAATAAAGCCGCTATGGGCATTTCATGGGTGAATTCAAGTTATTCCAACATAAAAATCTATGCTACTAAATGTATAACCGAAAAACTTTTCTTGTCGAAATTTTTAGTTACATGACACCCATCACGGCAACGCACTGATACATTACTAGTATTAAACTAAGCACGAAAAATCGTCTTTTAGCCGGTTTAACCAGTAGCCAGTAAAAAAAAGGGCCATGTTAGCATGAAAATAAAATCCATGTAATAGATGAGTAGTGTTTGCAATACACGTATTATAACGAGACATTTGAAAAAATGCATGTCTATTATATGACTTAAACCCTGCACATTAACAAAGTGGCAGAATACCAAATATATAAGCACATCAATTATTGATTATGATAGGTAGATACGCAATATAAATGCACTTTGTTTTATCATCAACTTTTATCGGACGACTAGTAAGACTGCTCCCAATGGTAGCGTGATCATGGGAGTTAGACGTCATCTCACGAGTGACTCTATTGGGAGCGTGTGTGGTAGCGCGTGAGACATAAGAAAAAGTGAGACGAACGGTGAGCTCTCAACGAATAGGATAGTGTGCAAATGTGGGCCTCGTGTGTTTTTTATTATTATAATTTGATTTGTGAGTGTGTGTGAAAGGTATTTTATATTATATGTTTATAAAAAGTTGGTATTTTAATAAAAGGTGAGGGAGGTGTGACCATTGATGGTGAACAATGAAATGGAGTGAAAAGAGGTCAATGAAGAAAAAGAGCTAATATAATGTAGATTGTAGAGGTAACATTAGCAATTTAGCATATGGTATTCTAGTATAATTTTCTTATTAACAGAGACGGTAATCATAAGGAGCCCATTTACAAAAGGCCTCATTTCTTTTTTTTTTTTTTTTTTCTTTTTTGTTATACAAATACAAAACGTAAGCTAGGCAACCCAGCCCGCTTAATGTTTCCTGCGTAATTTGTTGCTCAGTGATGGGCCTGAATGCCTGATGGCAAATTCACTTATGTTGGGCCTGTTTGGTAGGGGTTTTTTGGGAGAGCTGTTAGCTTTTTGTTAGAATAATAATCTCATCTAAAATAAAAGCTTCGTTTGGATACATTAACTTCAAGCTTTTATGTCAAACAAATAGCTCCTAAATGAAAAGCTGATTCATGAAGCTTTTTAAACTTCTTAGAGCTGTTAAAACTTTAAATTACTGATATACCCTCTAAACATTTGTTTATAATTACAGATATGTCCTTTTATGTCATTTTACATCTTATAATTACATTTAACAGCTAATTTACCAAACACTTTTATTGAAAAAATGATACAGCTTGTAGCTCATGTTAACAGCTTTGCAGTTAACAGCTTACAGCTTACAGCTTACAGCTTACAGTTTACAGCTTACAACATACAGCTTACAACTAATTTTGCCAAACATACCCGTTGTGTTTTCAAATTTTTTAGGCAATTTTAGAAATGATGGGTAATGAAGGGAAAAGTAATGAAAAGGAAAGAGAGGTTGTTGATTTACTAATTTATGTTCTTGAATCTTGAGTTGAAATTAAAAAAAGGGAAAAATGTCTAAAAATACATTCAACTTGCCACTTATTACTATTGTATGCTATGAACTTTTTTTTTTCCTATTGTATGCACAAACTTTCTTAATCACCCTATTGTAACAATATTACGGGTTTTTATTCTATTAATTACACCGTAATTAGTGTGATTAAGTATTGCCACGTCATCAAAAACCCGTAATATTGTTACAATAGGGTGATTAAGAAAGTTTGTGCATACAATAGGAAAAAAAAAAGTTCATAGCATACAATAGTAATAAGTGGCAAGTTGAATGTATTTTTAGACATTTTTCCCTTAAAAAAAAAATGAAAAAAAAATGCTGTGTTCACAAGTTGGAAAGAAAAGAAATTTGACATAATTATTTTCGTGCCTTTTTAAACATATTCATTTTATCACAAAAGAAGAGAATGAGTAAGATACGTATAAATACCGAGGGTTATATTGGTCATTATATACTCAATAGTTTGGGTGTAGTTTTGTTTTTATTTAAATCCGCACATATTTGGTTGGAAACTTTTTGTTGAAAAATGCTAGGAATTTTCCTGACATTTTTTTTTTTCTATTTCTTTTCTTTACCGTTCAAGAAAAACTCAAAAACACAATAAATTTTCAGTTTTCTGTATTTTTTTTTTCTTTCCTTCTAAATAAACTCGAAAACGCAACATTAAAAGACTAAAGGCGGAATTTAGGTGGAAAGTTGCTTTAATACCGAGAGGAAAAAACTAATGCACAACATTATGTAAGAAGTTGTTTTATTTTTATCTAATTAAATCGGAAAAGATGGCTGCAGATAAAAATTGATAGAGCTCAAAGTCTCGTATTAAGTTACTGGAACAAAAGGTTGGAGTTTCCTAACTTTTAAAATACAATAATTGTAGTTTTACCAATATTTGCAGGTTCCTTAATTTTTTTTCTTCCCCATAAAGGAAATAGATCACAACTTGGCGAACTAGTTTTAAACTACTACGAGTATTAGTATACGAAATTTAAAACTTTAACAAATGCTTGAAGTTTCTCAAGCTTTTTTCAAAAAGAATTCTTTCGCTCCAATGCAATTAAGCTTATATAAAGGGCTAATACCAAATTAAAGCATCATATTTGTCAAAAAAGCTCTTTTGAGTAGCGAACTTTTTTTTTTCCTCATTGGTGTACTAAACTTGCATTTTATTGCCAAAAATACGTACTTTGGATGTTTTTGCCCCTCCAGTTATTAAAAAGTCAGGGGCAAAAATATCATAAAAAGGTCAGAAAATAGTACAAAGTACGTATTTTTGGCAATAAAATGCAAGTTTAGTACACCAATGAGGAAAAAAAAAAGTTCGCTACTCAAAACAGCTTTTTTTGACAAGTATGATGCTTTAATTTGGTATTACCCCTTATATAAAAAGCATTTTGTAGTACTGAAATAGTCTATAGAGTTGCGCAAAGGAAGTGCTCTTAAGTCTTAAGATTACAACAACGGCATACTTACGAGCTGGTGACGTGCTATTTTTGTTGCGACTAAAATGGTGGCAGAATATTTGGAGGCGAACCTAAACTACTAACCATTTCGTTATCCTTTGGACTATGAAGAACTTAGAGGAAGCATCTTCATATGTGAAGAAAGCGATTAATATATGAAGCCTGTTAAATTTCAAAATCATATTCGATATTTATCTTAATGTTTATAAACCAACATTATTGTTCCTAAGATTATTCTACACTTTATTGTATTTATCATAGTTTCATCATTGAAGAGATTCGTATAAGATTACAATCATTTTATCGAATGGTCAGGAATCAAGTTGTATCCTTTTGTAAAGATACTTGATGATCTCTCTTAGCTTTCGTATAACTTGTTAAGAAAATCAGAATTGATGTATATGGTGGGTCTAATATTAGGTGAAGAGAATGAGTATAGTTGGTTCAATTACATGTGCTTTACTTCCTATCATGTTTGCTTGTATATATGTCATCAGTCTCAAAGTTCTCTTTAAACGTCTAAAGGCATATAGAAATATACCTTTTTAACCAAAGAAAGAAATCGAAAAAGAAGATAAATATTACACGAATGGAAATGAAGTGTGTTTCAAGAGTGGCCTTATATTGCATGTCATTATTTTACACAACATGGAAGTCACGTAGCAATAAAGCATATGTTCAGCATTTAAGTTTTGTTAAGTTTAATCATGCATAAAGACCAAGAGAACTTATATGCGAAGTTTGTTTTTCAAATATGCACTTACAGTATTTACTTTAAGTACTTATCCATAGTTCCATACGGACCACGTATAAATGTAACTGTTTTTTTTTTCAGTGTGTTACGTACTTGTTTTATATAAAAACAAACTCACACAATCTAAATTGCACATATGTTCACATGGAATTCGAACCCTCAACGTCTTTGGGATCAACACCTTAAAAAATAAAAATACACTCTGACACCGGCCTAGGCAAAGGCTGCTCGGTTCATTTTGTTACTCCTACATGTTATGTTACTAAAAGGTTAGACATGATAATAGCCAATATCACACGTATAGTAAACGCCATATTACCACACATAAAGACCACATTACCACGCGTGTTCTTTGCTACATGCTCAAACGTTCGTTCGTAGTCGAGAAATTTTTTGAATATTTCCGTGGTGGTGACCACTGGATGATATGAAAGTGGTGATGAAGTTGTTTTGTGTGTGATGTATTGTAAAACGGAAGTGATCGACACACTCTTATATTTATTAAGACACTTCATTGTACAAGCAGTTAAAACAGTTTATATTTAAAGTATAATTGTTTAATGCACACCGCAAAGTGTCTCAATAAAAATTGGGAGTATCTCAATCACTTTCGATTGTGATGTTTATGTTTAAGTGTGTTATAATTAAAACGCTAGGAATATGGTGAGTTAGTAACTACTGCAGAGGGTAAAGGAGAGTATTTCTAAACTCGGAAATTCAAAACAAAAATTCCAATGTTAAAAGTCAAATAGAGACAATTCTGAGCTATATGTCTGTACACTTGTAGAGTTGTAGGTGGTCCTAGGGACCGGTATCTTAAAGAATCTTGGTTGGGATGGTCATTTTTATAGGTGGCTTTGAAGATCAAGGCAAATATTTGTTTGATTTTTATAGGTGGCAAAGATTTGGGCTTTGAAGATCAAGGCAAATGTTTGTTTGGGTTTTGATACTACATCACTAAATTACACTGATGATGCACACGATACAACATTCAAATGCATAATTAGTGGTGTGCACATGACTTTTAGTGGTGTACATATCACCTCCTATTGATATACTATGGTAGCATGGTCGACTCTTTTTTACGTAGTACTTTTTACATATCCACTGTACTAGAATTCNCTCAAACGTTCGTTCGTAGTCGAGAAATTTTTTGAATATTTCCGTGGTGGTGACCACTGGATGATATGAAAGTGGTGATGAAGTTGTTTTGTGTGTGATGTATTGTAAAACGGAAGTGATCGACACACTCTTATATTTATTAAGACACTTCATTGTACAAGCAGTTAAAACAGTTTATATTTAAAGTATAATTGTTTAATGCACACCGCAAAGTGTCTCAATAAAAATTGGGAGTATCTCAATCACTTTCGATTGTGATGTTTATGTTTAAGTGTGTTATAATTAAAACGCTAGGAATATGGTGAGTTAGTAACTACTGCAGAGGGTAAAGGAGAGTATTTCTAAACTCGGAAATTCAAAACAAAAATTCCAATGTTAAAAGTCAAATAGAGACAATTCTGAGCTATATGTCTGTACACTTGTAGAGTTGTAGGTGGTCCTAGGGACCGGTATCTTAAAGAATCTTGGTTGGGATGGTCATTTTTATAGGTGGCTTTGAAGATCAAGGCAAATATTTGTTTGATTTTTATAGGTGGCAAAGATTTGGGCTTTGAAGATCAAGGCAAATGTTTGTTTGGGTTTTGATACTACATCACTAAATTACACTGATGATGCACACGATACAACATTCAAATGCATAATTAGTGGTGTGCACATGACTTTTAGTGGTGTACATATCACCTCCTATTGATATACTATGGTAGCATGGTCGACTCTTTTTTACGTAGTACTTTTTACATATCCACTGTACTAGAATTCTGACTCGTCTAATGGACGAATAGTTTTACGAATTTATGTACTAAAAAGAAAAAGCACGTTGCATATCATAACTATATAAGTATTAAAAATTATTACTCCGTATTTAACAACCTTGTATATGCATAAAAGTCTTTACAGAATAGTTGTTGAAACATAGTAAAACATCAAACACAAAATAAATAAAATTGTCAATTTCGGTAGCTAATAGAAATATGTAAAAATTTGTCAAAAAATTTTATTATTAAATGCTAACCAAATTGTCTTATGATTAACATGAAATCAAACAAATTAAAGTCATTTAGAATGAGTATGATATATTAAAAACTTATTGTCATGTTAATTAATTCATAGATTATATAATTATAATCACATTATGATTATTCATATAAGTAAGTAAGGGTGTAAATTGAACGTTGAAATCTTTTAAAAACAATTACACCTTTTTACATGGTTTGCGTTGTAAATGAACGTTTTATGTATGTAAAAAAATATATATTTTTATATTTCTATTAATCATGAGGAAAATACGAACATAATCAATATAATTTTGCGTATTAAAAGTACAAATTATTTTGTGTTTCGTACATGATTATCTTAATTATTATTATTATATTTTAAATATTAGTGTTGCAAAAAAGGTCTACAAAGCCGATTAATCGCCGTTTAGGCGTTACTAGGTCATCAACCTTTTCGATTTGTGTAAATCGGTCAACCATTGTCAACGACTGTCAACGATGGTCAAACTTGCAAATCTTGCCGGAAATACCCAAAACCCATTGTAAACTAGTTTTAATTACTTATAGTCACTCTTTATTTCTATTACAAGATGCTTTTTGAAGGAAAATTTTGTCGGGAATACCCAAAACTCGTCGGAAATACTCAAAACTTGTCGGAAATGCCAATCTGAAAATCACCGATTAATCCCGCCTAGACCGATTACAAGTTACAAAAAGGTCGACCGCCCGACTACCAATTTGCAATTTTTGCAACCTTGTTAAATATAAATATCACTAAAAGTTTAATAGTTAAAGAGCGTGAAAAGAATAATTTGTGAACTATTTTAAAAAGATAAATAAAATTATTTTTGAAATTATTACACATTTAATGTATCTATTAGATGTTAAAAAAATGTATCTATTATTTCCAATCTTTCCACTTTGTCATGGCAAATCATCTCTTATTGTCATCTCACATATGATGTCATCAATCCTATCATATTGTATAGGTTTAGATTTAATTTAACAAAACTGCTAAAACCTCCTAAAACTTTTTCCTACAAAACATCCTACTCACAGGATCTTGACAAATTTCATAACGGAAGATTTGGATGCAGAGAGAGAATGAGTGAAAAAAAACTATACAATATTATTGTGTGTGTAGGATGATTTGTAGGATGAAATGATAAGAGATTGTAGCAAAGTTCTTAATTTAATAGTTACTATACTAATTTTGGTTATAACTAACTTATATTGTCAACTAGTTATTCAACTTTTTATTTAAGCAATGAGAAATTATACATCTACTGTAATATATAAGCTCTTCTATTTATGTAATGAGTGGGTGGGCCCGTGCGTTGCTGCGAGAATGGTATGCTCGAAACTCATTGCACACTTGTATATAACACTAAAACGCACTTGTACAAAGGGAGGCCATCACCATATAGTAAAGAAATCAAATCAAGCAAAACGTCTGCACTTCCATAACCACATGCTGCATATGGACTGAATTGACATGTCACCCACATGAGATTTTCACCATATAACATGTATAATACGATTAGCAAAAAAATTGACAGGAAAAACTTTAAACTAAAACATATGGAACATAACTTTGCACATTGGTAATTAAACAAAGGAAGCAGACCAGAAATCTTATTTACCTTCAGCTTCAACACGTAAGTAACAACTTATTTAGACAATAAACATTGTCGCAAATGCAAAAACAGTTTTCAATAGGTAAACAAATTGTCGGGATAAGTGTCTAAACTTATCTGAAATGCGCGGGCTACCCTAAAAAGCATTGGTGTCCTCAGCTGGAGAGGCCTGAAACGTTGGGCAGGCACAAATTCTAACTTCAAAAACCATGATATGAGATGTCTTTGGGATGGAAGAAGGTGACAAGTCTTTGTTTCGCGGCAGAAAATCTAACAACTTAATCCCGTCCTTTTGCGGCTAAAGGTTCTCGTTCTCCTCCCTAATGTTGCTTTTCTCTTCCATAATCTTCTTTTTCTTGTTAGTTAAAGAAGGTTGCGGGATCATCTTGGGATCTTCAAAGCAAAATCCTTAAGAGATCTTGATATCATTGCGAACCCTGAAAATAAAGAAAATTAAAATGAATTAAACATCGAGACACAAACACACACAGACACACACACACACACACACACACACAGAGACACACCTATGTCACGCAATCTTATTATCTTAAGTACAGCTACTGCATAAAAGAAAAAGTCAATACCAAAATCCGAATCTCAGGTCTGTCACAATGCATTAAACCAACAATACATTGTAAAAGTTGTACGGCTACAAAAGAAACTTGAAAGGCAAATTTAGTGCAAACTATCCACTATACATAAAATCCAAACGACCCATTTTTGTTCCGCATCAGCTGCCAACAAAGATGTGATCAGACATCTATTTTTACTTCCTATTTGTGCCTGATATGCTATAGTTGTAGATGTGGTTGCACTTCCAAACATGCAAACTAAATGTTATGGATATAAGCACACATATTTTTTTACGGAAACTGACAATTTTAATGCAAGAAAAAGTTCTCAGAACAAAAAATATTATCAAACAATAACCAGTATGGAAAAAACATATACCAAGGAACATTAAAAATAATAAAAAAATAATTAAATAAATAATAAAAAAATCTTGACATTACAGGGGCATTTGTTTTAGCTTTCTATGGAGCTTATAAGCTGAAACAATCAAAATAAGCTATTAAAGTGTTTAGATCAGCTTGTAAGTTCAAACTTTCAAGGTTAAGTAATTCTATAAGATTTTTCTCCCTTTCAACGGCAAGCTAATCTAAACATTCCTTATAACCTTTTATAAGCATTTTCATCATAAACCATAAAGTATTTATTAAACAGGATCTCAAGCGCAATTAGTAAGCTTAAAAAAAACATTCCCTGCTTGTCAAATGCCTGATAATCAACTACCAAACGGTCCTCATAACATAAATTTGTGAAAGTTAATGGGTAGCAAAGAAAATGTATAAAGAATTAGGAGAAAAGAAGATGAAAGTTTAACTTACAGTAGCTCTTCAATCATGATGGCCCGTTAATAGATCAACATTATCTTTTTTATATAAATTCTATGAACTGTTATATTGGGAAGGATATGCAATAGATAGGCATCCCTAACAGAGGGAATAAGGGAGTACACACAAATTGCAGAGGCTTTATTTGCAAAAAATACCAATATAGTTTTTCAATTCTTCCACTTTATATATCCAAAATAATGTTAAAGAAATAACGTGCATCAACCTGGTCATTTCTAACTCGTACTCCCGTTTCCACCTAAATTTGTTTTCACCCACCCACTGGCCTGATTTGCCACCTCTAAGACCAAGTAACAAATTTTATTACAAAAGTTTAATACTTTAATACAAGGACAACGGCTTCCCTAGCTGCAAGAATCAATATGTCAACACATGACACGGCCGATGGGCAAGCGCATCCCACGTCAGCTTTATTGATTCTTGACAGTAAGTGGGTGTTTCACGCTTTGTATTAGAACTGATTATTCTCAACATGTATATTTTCTGCATATCTACTTACTCATATATTAAGCATCTATGTAACTTGGACACGTCAATTCAATAACCACTGATGGCGATTAAAGAAAAGAGTTACACCTTCCCTCTTTGGCGAGCAGCACGCTTCTTGGAAGAAATCCAAGGGAACCATGTCTCGAGTGCTGAAAGTTCCTGTGCGACATTCGTTGACTCCTGTACCTTCATACATACATTAAAAGTCCAAATCAGCACATAGACCAAATCATAAGCCATGTTATGGAGCCTATGAATAGACTTAAAAGCAAGCTAAATAAAACTATAAGTGACGTTTTATGGCAAACCAAGGTTTATGTAATATTTAACAATCAGTATTGATAACTTGTAATGATTAACTACCAAGTTTCATGATGTACAACATGAGCTAACCTACATAAAAGAAAGTCAAAGATACATGTTAAATGTATATGAAAAATTAAAGGGTCATGGATGGTTCACCTGAAAACAGCTCTCGAGCTTTTGAAATAGCAAAATTTATTGCAGGCAATACAACTATAGCCGTTCTTTGAATGTTGTCTTCTTTAAGTCTGACTTTTCAACTGAGTTGCGTATCGGAGGGCAAGAATATGCGTTTCCTAATAGCTTGTCTAAGTGGATGTTTTGTGTCTTCTGACTCGGCTTGTATCTTTTAGTCGCCTAAAAGACAAACAAAGTCCCATTTTAGATTAATGAAATGAAGAGAACGCTGATATGAAAGTTGTAGTTACCTCATTGCTTCCTTTCCTATGTCTCATGCTGGCTTCCTTTGAATCTTGTCCATTGGATGGCCGCGGCGAGACCAGAAATTGGAACATATTGCTTCCGCTCGTTCTCGTCCTTCGCTTCAGGGCCTGTCCCTCGGTGTGGTCAGTACTCCATACAGTCGGCCAGCGAAGCTACCTATACTGTTAGAATCACATATCAAGCTTTTGCCTTATGTGTGATATTTAGTTTGTTTAGAAACCTTTAAAACCACTTACTTTCATCGACACATTTTTTTGTATACCACCAATTTCTTCTTGACATGATGAGCAAAGTACTCGGCAACAAACTTTCTCCAAAGGTTAATGTTGTTGTCCTGCAATATAGAAAGAAACAAAGCATCAGCCGACTTAAACTGAGCCAACTCAACCACAGAAGCCAAACTCAACTCAGATCCATGAAGTATATTGTAAATTTCCTTTTTACCTAAATGATGCACAAAACGAAGTCATTTTTAAAGAGCCAAAAAAAATTGTGGTGTGCCTTATAAGTTATGATAACAGCGCATACGTAGCACATAAAGACAATATTATCTTTTTATACAAATGGCGCTAGACCAAACCTTCTACTGACTCTCATCCTGCAAGCACTCCTTGCTAGAATCAATCAGAAACACGAATGGCCTCAAAATCGGTTACCTGCAAACCAAATTTAATCAAAAAACAGATTGTTTATGGTCCTCCAAATCAGGCATAGTAACAATAAAATTATCAAACCGACATCAGCTGATTTCACTATCTAAGACCACTTGCGCTTATCCAATTTAAATCAAACAACCCAAAGTTTATGAAAACCACTAAGATTTAGTAAAAAAAACGAAATTAACAAATTCCTAAAACATCATAAAACTCTAATTATATGAATAAAAATTAAGGGTGATGTCTACCTCACAGTTACAAATCGGTGTTAGACCCATAAAGGTAAAAGTGGATTACCAAATCAATCAAAACCCAAAATTGTTTAGACCCATGAGTAAATTAAAAAATTGGATACAAATTAGGGTTAGTGCTTACTGACAATTAGAAATTCGTTTTTGCAATTTGCTTGTGTTCGCAAGTAGATCTTCCGGCTAACAGCAACAGAAGAGAGAGATGTAATGAATTTTTTGATTTATGAGTGATTTGGTTTCGTGTGCGTGTTTTTTTGAGGATGAAAGGATAGAAGAAGGGTCTAGATTATAGTAGAAATGAAGAGCTAAATTAATTAGTGGGCATGTATAAGGGAGAAAGGCTGGTGTGAAGGTACCATTACACCAAGATAACAGGGTCAAACAGTTGCCAAAACGGGAATTTAGCAAATGAACAGTGTTTCAAACAGTGGTCCTACGGGACGGAGTAACAGTACCCCGTTGTACTTGAACCACTAAGATTGTGCAACATATGTACTATGTAGCACCACCTTTTGTACTCATGCAATCTCACCCAAATGTTGGCACCTTAATACACCCGTAATTACCATTGTAATTTTCGTACTTTCAACGGCCCAAATTTTGGGTTTTAGTATATAGTTATAATGTAAAACAGTAGTGAGTTCAATAAATATCAACAAAAATCCAAAAGATCAAATGGATAAATCATAGTTATTTTTATTTTTCATCAAAACAAAAAACATTACTTTCTAGCTTCTTGTAAAAAATAAAATATCTTATTAACGGTAAATTGATAAGCGAAAAAAAAATACACCATCGCGACATGAATTTTTTTATCTTTCACTAGACGGGTACTTTGATATATTTTCAACAAACTTTTTCTTCTGTTTTTTTTATATGGGTATTAAATATTGGACAAAACGAAAATCACATGTGATTTGTGATGCAAGTTTTAAATTTAAAATTTGAAATCACAAGTGATTTTTCATATTACAAATCACACGTGACTTCAGAACGTAAATTCAACACTCATAAAAAAAAAGCTTGAAAAAAGTTAGGCAAAAGTATATAGAAGTACCCCTTTAATGAAAGATGATTTTATGTTCGACGTGATGGTTTAATTAGTTTTACTTAATGATTAACGGTTATTGAAATGTTTAATTTTTTTTAAAAGATGATATGAGTGGGTATTTTTTATCTTGATTGAGAAATAATTGGCTAAAATTGATCATTTTGATCTTTGATTTTTTTTATACACCAAACTCATATGACACTTGTATAAGGTGTTATATTATTTCTCAAAGGCTAATCATTTGCACTGAATTGCACACTCTTTTTTTTATTTGCACACTTCATCCTGCGCTATAAACAGTTGTACGTATATTGTTTGATGCTGCTTTGCCAGTTTGTACATTGGAGTGTGCGGATAAAAAGAGAGAGTGTGCCAATCAACTCCCTTTCTCAAAAGTAAGTTCGAAGGTTATAAACTTTTTCCTGTACACTAGACATGACATGTGAAATATTTGACTTCTTTAACTAACTTTTAGAGGTTCAGCTAAAAATTTTGATGTGGTGCGTTTCTCTCATTGTTAGTAAACCTAGCGATAGGTGTAATGATTATCAAATGCCTCACTTCCGTATTAACGTCATATTACCATTTAGCAAATTATTAAATCCACAATTAAAGAGGTGTAATAGTCACTGCTAAATCATTTTTTTAGAAATTTTATTGAAAAATAAATTAAGCTTTCATTCATAATTATTAAACATTACATTAATAATTAAAAACATAAACTTACGAAATTAAAAACATAAACTAATAATCTAAATTATATTTCTCCTTGATCATCTTCTTCACCTGCAACATCTTTTCGAGGTGGATTCCACTCAAGTGATCTACAAAACTCATATAGAATAATTTGTCTTCTTATCATTGTTTTTGTTGTTGGAAGTTGCACATTTGTTGATGTTGTTCGAACCTCTTTTGTTCAATTTTCATTTCCTGCCTCTTGATCTCCAAAAGGCGTTACTATCTGTTTTCTTCATTGACATAAACGACGATTATTGACTTGTAAATTCATTCACCAATAACTTAGCCAATGCTTCATCACTACCCCTTGATGACGATGCTGATGAAACGTATGATGCCGCCGCTTTCTTCTTCGCTTTGTCTGTACCCAAAATCGGTTTTTAAGTATTTTATTATGTTAGTGCTTTATAATAGTTTGACTATGATTTTTATATGTTTGAAGACCTTATTTTAATGGGTTAGTCAAATGTTTGAAGCAGAAAATCAAACCCATATGTTAAAGTGTAAGGAAAATACTTTTGAAAAGTATTATGTGGCCCAACTGTTAAGAAATGAGACTTGAAGGACTAGTTGTGCCAACTTAGCAAAAATGTACAAGATTTTTATTAATAATATTTTCCCCTCATAATCCCAGAATGTTATGTGTGTGTGGTTGTGACGACTTAGACCAAAAAGAAAAAGAAAACAAGATAACTTTGATGATCAATTGATGGTTTTTGGTGTTCAAATTCAATAAATATAAGTTATAGCAATCATTCCCTTCATGTAAGTAAACTAATCCTTGGCCATTTTAGTGTTAGACGTTAGATTTCATATTGATTATGGGCTTGTTAAGTTTATTAGGCCTAGCCCACTTATGTTTTATCTAGAATAATCCAAAGAGATTATATATTGTAATCATCTGTTAATGAGAGGGCAAGCCAGTTTTATCTAGGATTCATGTAACCAAAAGTTGGGTATTTGGGTAAAAAGAGGTCTTTTATGTAATTGATGAAGTAATGATATCAAGGCTTAAGTCCCTTTGATGGGTTTTGATTAAAGTAGTGATTGGGGGGTTTTTGGACCGTGAGTGAGTGAAAAATGTGACGTTGGGGACTATGGGCGAGTAACCCTAGATATGAGGACTGTATTCGCAACCCGCCGTAACCATGAGGACCAACGGTGTAATTTACCCTATAAACTTTTATTGAGTTATCAGCTTAAGAGCCTACGGTACAGTGCGTTATGGCTCTCGTGACATTCCACCAGCCGAGCTCCATGGCACCAACACCATACCATCCCTCGTGCTATCGTGGCTCACGTCGTACCCACCAACTCACGTTGTGAGTTATTTATTATGTTTTATTGAGTTATGTGTACACTCGTTGCACCACTTTTACACATGACACCACTTTTATATGAGGGATTGGTGTTTTGTGCTAAGTGATAGATTCTGATGTTATAAGAAAAAGTGTTGATGTGACAGTACTTTTCTACAGCACCACCCCACGATAGAGCTGAGCAAACGACCCGAACGGACCGGACCGACCGAAGGACTGACCGGACCGACCACATTCGGTCCGGTCCTCGGTCTTGGCTTTTTGGCTAATTCAGTCATCGGTCCGGTCCGGACGACAAACCGATTATTTGGCCTAGTTGGACCGGACCGACCGACGGACCGACCAAATTCGGTCCGGTACTTGGTCTTGGTTTTTTAGCTAATTCGGTCTTCGGTCTTGTCGGTCCGGTCCGGTCGTGGACCGATGCTCACCCCTACCCCGCGACACCTGCCATTTGCTCTAAACGATTCTCTTGATTAAAACAATTAAATTGAAATCAAAACATCTACATATCTAGGGTCCAACGATATCAAGGAGATACACATGAAAATGTCCTTATTTTCTCTTAATTGCTTCCCTTAGAAATGGTTTATTGTGTGATCATATGGTTGTGGTCAAAAGTCAAAACTACTTTGCCAGTCAGATTAGGGTTATCACGTGTGCTTTATGCATACCAATTATTCGATCATTGTCATTTCTTGAAAATTATGCAAATAGTAATAATAATTTTCCTTATGTATCTATCCTTTTTACTTTTATTATGAAGAGGTGGGGGGCTCCTAGTATGTAAATAATAAATATATGTAGATGAAAGAAAAAGACATTTTACCTAAAATATATAAATGCAAACACATCTTTTTTTAACTATCACAAGCGAGAACACAATCCCCATTCATATGTAAGGCTGAAATCAACCTAAACCAATGTATAGCGATTGTATTTTTATTGATGGTGTTGTATAATGTCATATTTGCCCTTGCAAATTTATTATTGTAGGGTCCATTTAGGGGTATAGTTAAGATTTGGGTTACTCTACATGAAGCTAAGTGCCAAATTTATGCTTGTGTTGGAAGATAGATGAGGTTGTGTTGGGTCAAAGAGTAAAGAAGAAGTAGTTTTGTAGGGTTGTAACTTTGTTTGCATGTGCATATTAGTATATTACATTTACACCCATATGGGTTTAAGGCTTTATGACTTCTACGGTACTAGTTGGCTGTAAACCATAGAACTTTTGACATGTAAAGAGTCTGGTTTTTTTGGTCGGAGTACTTGGGCTTTTTAGCTTGGTGTCATTTGATAATTGAGACTATGGTCCCTAATATATATTTAAAAGAAATTTCACATTTTGGTACTTCTCAACTTTCGGATTTTGTTAAAAACATGTCTTTCAGGTCTTTGGCATAGTGGTTGTGGGTATACCCATCAACTAGCTAGAAGTTTGCGACTTCAAGTCTTATTAAACACATCTGAAAAATAGTGTAAGATATATGATTCGATCGTGAAAAAATTGTAAGAGAACTATCTTCAAGATAAAACACACTTTTTGCTTCATATTTTTTAGAACGGCAAATAACTATCTCACAATATAAACACCACATCTCACAGTCTTGAGCAGGACTTGAACTCACAACCATTTTGGTTAGGGAGCTTCTCACACAATAAGAGTACTATTGGGACACAAGCCCTTTGGTTTTCTTCATAAAATACATGTGAATCTGCTAAGAGAACAATTTCAAATACAAAGTGGAGTAGTGGAGTACTATATAACTTTACTCGAGTTTATTCACAACTAGAACATTAGAACCTTGACTGATACATCAATATCATTAAATCATCCTTGGTTTAACAGAATTTGACCTATTTAATGACCATTAATTGGTCTGACTAAGACACGAGAGAGCAACAAGCTTGTCTAGTACAATGATGAAGATGATAGTTTGTCACTAACAAGTCCCTTTTCATAGTGCATTACATGTCTCATATTCAATTCATCACCCAGTCAGGAAAGCAGGAACTTAATGGAGGGGACCTAATATATAAGAGGTTAGTAGTAGTGAAGGTGTTTGAAATCTTCAATGTAGAGTCAAGATTAAACCTTGTGACCTTGTGGAGTTGTGGGCTGCAACTTCGGTGTCAAGGCATGTAGATTAATTAGCTAGTTAGTTTCAAAGGGAATGCAAATATAGTCATGTTTATCGGATTGAACGATCACTCTTCTTAGTTGGTCGCTTAGTCAGTATGCACAACATGCATTGGATTTATACTTTGTAACGGTATTTCTTTAGCACACGTTACATGTCCATTCATAGAATCTTAATCACTAAGCACATCAACTATGATCGTCCATAATTCCATAAAATGTTACATATCATCGTATCCTATACAATGTACCGCAGTAAAAGTTCAGTTATATCTAATAATGGTAAATACATCAGCCATCTCTCCAAAGAAAGAAACCCTTGCCACCAAAATGGTCGAACATCATGTACAAGATTACAAATGTACATACAAAGATATTGATGGATCTAAACACACACCTTGTGTTGTTGATACTTTGAGTAATATTATTAAGCACGCGGAATTTACTTAACAACACTTAGAAGACAGTTTATATGATGTATTGTGAGTGAGTATAGTTGTATGTAACACAAAGCTTCAATATTATTAATAATAATACGAGTGATATTAGCTATCACTAGGGTTACACCTTGAAGCTCTCTAGAATGATTCGTACCTATGATCATGACCTAGGATCTCCTTTTATAGCACAAGGAGTCCTTTACAAGATAAGTATAATGCTATCTAAATAAAATATTCACAAGATCTATTCTATACTTATCTATGCACGAATACATAACAGTTATCTAGTAAGCATTTAAAAAATAAAATATCTTATAAACGGTAAATTGATAAGCGAAAAAAATACACTATCGCGACATGAATTTTTTAATCTTTCACTAGACAGGTACTTTGATATATTTTCGACAAACTTTTTCTTCTGTTTTTTTATATGGGTATTAAATATTGGACAAAACGAAAATCACATGTGATTTGTGATGCAAGTTTTAAATTTAAAATTTAAAATCACAAGTGATTTTTCATATTACAAATCACACGTGACTTCAGAACGTAAATTCAACACTCACAAAGAAAAACCTCGAAAAAAGTTAGGCGAAAGTATATAGAAGTACCCCTTTAATAAAGATGATTTTATGTTCGATGTGATGGTTTAATTAGTTTTACTTAATGATTAACGGTTATTGAAATATTTAATTTTTTTTTAAAGATGATATGAGTGGGTATTTTTTATCTTGATTGAGAAATAATTGGCTAAAATTGATCATTTTGATCTTTGATTTTTTTTATACACCAAACTCATATGACACTTGTATAAGATGTTAGACAAAAATACACCGTTGGTCCCTAAACTTTCCATAAAACATCGCCATGCACAAAGTTTTGAGAATCGTCGTGGTGCGTCCAAACCTCAAGGTTTTGAGGCCGATTGCGTCCCTTGACCTGGAAATCTAAGGTCAACGCCCATTTTTAGGTATAGCATCAAGGGTATAATAGACCAAACACATTTTCAACCATATCTAAGTTAAATCTAACCCAAACTCCTTTAACATCATCATTTTGTGCCTTAGTTGTTGTTTCTCTGAAGTTAGTAAGCATGGATCTTCATGGAAATTCACCATATTAGTGTGTTCTTTCCTCAAATGGAGTATTGTTAACATCTCATTAAGTAGCAAGTTGGTAAATTATATCATGACTAAAATACACCGTTGGTCACTAAAATACACCGTTGGTTACACATAATTCAATTTTTGGGTGTATGTTGACTTGTGAAAGTCAAACTGGTTAAATCCAAACACCCGCTAAACTGCATATGCAGATGCAAACATGCAATTGAAAGCAAAAACTCGAAAAATCAAGATTAAAATTATCATTTAAAATATGTTTCGTTACATAATGACATTAATCCGAGGCGTATGCCAAATGTACATCATCATAACTAAATGTTTCTAAACATTCATCTTCTTCGGTTTCATCATTTATTTTTTTGTATCCATTTTTTTTTTCTAATTTCCAAAGTGCAGCCTTCTCTTTCCAATGCTCCTCTGCCGCTGCAGAACGCCTTCCTTGTTTCACTTCAGCATGGCTTCCTTCTGCCTCCTCCTTTCCTTCTTCCTGCTCCTTTGCTTCTTCCTTCTCCTTTTGATNATGTTTCGTTACATAATGACATTAATCCGAGGCGTATGCCAAATGTACATCATCATAACTAAATGTTTCTAAACATTCATCTTCTTCGGTTTCATCATTTATTTTTTTGTATCCATTTTTTTTTTCTAATTTCCAAAGTGCAGCCTTCTCTTTCCAATGCTCCTCTGCCGCTGCAGAACGCCTTCCTTGTTTCACTTCAGCATGGCTTCCTTCTGCCTCCTCCTTTCCTTCTTCCTGCTCCTTTGCTTCTTCCTTCTCCTTTTGATCTTCCTCATGTTCCAATGCAGCTTCTAGTTGATAGTACCAGCTTTCATCACCTTCAACTTTGGCCGACTGTTGTTGGTTAGATACAGGGTTTTCTGCTGCCACATTTGCTTCAGTAGTTGGTCTTTTGGTCAATTCCTTGTCTTGGATAGCATCCGCATCTCTTGGTCGTTTGTTTCCGGACAACATGATTTCAAGTGAATGTGATTGATGTGTTTGAAGTTGATGATATAAGATTGGTATGCAGCAACAGTGGAAGTAACCAATATATATACAAATAATGGGGAAAACGAAGAGTCTGTATTTAATTTTTAGAAGCATTTTTTGAACTCTTCGATTCCCCATTATTTGTTGCAAATATACACGCATTTAGACGTAAATAGAGCGTGTCAAGGAAGACACTGTTGGTCCCTCAATTTGTTTATGTTGCCGTTGGTATAGTTAAAACTCCCGCCCATTATTAAGTTTAGTGTTCACATTTGGTCCCGGAATTTGACATTTAATATAATTAATCCAACCCAATTAAATCCGTACCCATTTTGACTCATGAAACTTCAAATAGAATATGCCATTTACACTTTGACTCATGAATTTTCAATTATGACTTTAGATAGTCAAACTTCAAAAGTCAAATTGGCATATCCATAAGGCTTGCCTCCAGTAAGGAGAGACAATCTCTCATTAACAGAAAATTAAGTTCATTAATAATTAAAAGAGTACATCGATTAAAAACACTACATAAATCATTACATAAACATTACATAAAACATTCAATTGTAATCCGGGTGATCCCAGGTTTCAGAGTTGTCGGAGCGGTAACCGTTGTCGTAAGGAACAAAGTTCGCAAACTTTTCTGCGTCTAACTCTGCTTCCAACCTGTTAAGGTCCCGGTCCTTTTCATCTGATGCACGTGGGATTGCGACCACGCAACAGGTTTTACCTCTCAAGGGATCTTGAGAAGGTTGCAATCCCACCAGGCAGTGTACCTAGTCGGTGTAGTATAGTGTAGTGGTAAGTACGGGGGATTGATCGTTCTCTCTAAGGGAATAGTGTTCGTTAGGATAGAAAAAATACTCTAAAAGGTCTAAAGGGTGAAGGAAGATTATTTTTGTATTTTTATATTTTATGGAAAGCAAGTAAAATCTCGGGTTTTGAAGGAGTGGGCGGAATTAGTTGCTAGTCAACTAACCCAAAAACTACAATTGCAATNTCTTTCGAGATATTTTTTGCCGATTCGTCTTCGGATGATGAAAATGAAGTTAGTACCGAGTTTTTGATGTTTGCAGAAGATTGTTGGGAGGCTTATCAAGCGTCACAACCTAAAAAAACACGAAACAACATTACTAGGGATCGTTTGGGTGCTCATAACCGTTTAGTGGCTGCTTACTTCTGCCCGAACCCAACATACGGCGAAGAACAATTCCATGATCGTTTTCGAATGAGCCGAAGACTATTCACACGAATTGTTCGAGAGGTAGCCGATCATTCACCTTATTTCCAACAAACTCCTAGTTGTGCGGGCTTACTTGGTATTTCTCCATTGTGAAAGTTACTTCGTCAATTCGTCAATTGGCATACGGAGTCAATCCTGATATGCTTGACGAATATCTGCAAATGGGTGCGTCAACAATTTGTGAGTGTCTCTATAAATTTTGTGAGGTCATCATGGAGTTATATGGTCCATAGTATTTGCGAAAGCCAACGGTTACTGACGTTGACAGACTCTATGAGCATCACCATCGAGTTCATGGGTTTCCGGGGCTGATAGGAAGCATTGATTGTATAGATTGGTCGTGGGAGAATTGCCCACATGGTTTAAAAGGTCAATTTTGTAGGGGTGATCATGGGAAAACTCCTTTCATTTTATTGGAAGTGATCGCCTCACAAGATTTATGGATTTGGCATGCATTCTTTGGTGTCTCTGGGATGAATAATGACGTAAATGTTTTACGTGCATTGTCTCTTTTCAATGATCTCAAATGGGGAGAGCACCAGATGTGGAATTCTTTGCTAACATCGTGCCTTATAAACCGAGATATTATCTTCCTGATGGGATATATCTGGAATACTCTGTTATTGTGAAGTCCATTAAACATCCAGGGACGCATGATCACAAGCGTCAATTGTATAAGAGGATGCATAAAGCAACAAGAAAAGATGTGGAACGTGCTTTTGGTATACTAAAGAGGAAGTTCCTAATGATTAAACATCCGGCTAAGGGATTTAACAAAGAGCGTCTTGGACATGTTATGTACACATGCATCATATTACATAATATGATAATTCAAGACGAAGGGCGGGCGATATCTCCCGAATTCTTTCCAGCGGAGCAGCACCGTTCTTATGATCCCTTAAGAACGCATGAGGAATCGTTAGAAATTACCAGGGAGATATGCAACAGAACAACTCATCTTAACCTCAAAGCCGATTTGGTGGAAGACATTTGGTTGCATCATAATCCAAACTAGTTTAGTCGTTTTATCGTAATGTTTTTAATGTTATTTTAATTCTATTGTAATGTTTTTATTTTATTTGAATTAATATGCAACGTTTTAATTATGAATGAAATTTTAGTTTGTGTTAAAAATGTTTTTTTTTTTTTTTTTTTTTTTTTTTTAAATGAACTTGGTCACCCTTACTGGGGCACCCAATCGCCTGCAGGTCGCTGGAGAGAGAAAGCTGATGTGGCAGGGAAAATGGGGGAACTTGGTCGCCTTACTGTGTCCAGCCTAAGGATCCTTTGACCACTTGTCAGAGCCTCTATCACGAAGCATGTAAGAGCTTCTGCTCAGAGCCTCTGTGGGCTTCTGCCTGGAGCCTAGATCAGTCTCCATAACTCAACAACAAACACAATTATTAGGTCAGTAATGAAATTTTGAAAATGACAACATAGAAATATCAAGATAGTCTATTTTCCTAAATGGTGAGTTTTTCGGGTTCTCATGGTGTCTCGAACTTGACATGGCACTCCAAATAGTTATATTTGGATGATTGAGTTGGCCTTATTCGTTTATATGTTCAATTGTTTATGATTCAGTTGAGACTTAAACCTACAACCACTTGGTCCAGGAGCAATCTCACACACCCTAGAATTCAAGCCCTTTGGTTCGTAGGTATCATGATATTGTAGCTGATTACTTTTTTGTAACATCTATTTTGAGTTTAGGCCCTTGACTTCTTGGTGCTCGACTAACTATAATCAGGGCAAGGTTTTTAAGTAGCCAAAGGTTGACATTCTGTTCCATTTTGATACAATGGATCAGTTTGACTTTTAGTTTACAATATATTTCGAATACGTAAAGGGAGCTAATTAGTTTCAAGATTTAATGAAATATGAACCAAGTCAAGGATCGAATGACTCCCCACATTTTGAAAGTTATCCAAAATGCATTCAAACAATTAAACACATAAACCACCCTATTTATATTTGTTTAAGAAATCTATCGTTTGATATAGGAAAGCCATCAGCAGATGGACATCATATGCTTCATTTTTCGAGCTCTAGCAGCATTTCTACAGAATTATAGCATTGTACTGATCCCACCAGTGTCTTGATCGTTGATAGCTACCTAAAGGAGAAAGATAATCTACATATGGACTCATGCTGGTCAAGTAAAGGAATTTAAAATCCAGAAGTGCCTGAGACACTTATGCATATAGATTAACCACTAATTTTGGGGTCAGTCAAAATACCGAAAAAAATATATAATTCATACTTGAACCATGTTTGAAAACATCTACCAATGAAGAGTGCAACAACAAAATATTCCTAGCAACACCTAGTTTCTGCTTGAATTTTAGCTCGGCTTCAACAACCAAAGGAGTTTCTAGTACCAGAAACTAAATAAGATGTTACAAAACGAAAGAAAGCACATTGTACGATTTTTACCTAGATTGGTAAGATCACATCCATCTACTCATCTCTATCCATCTCAAACTCATCATTATCTGCTACATTATTACTATTATGTCCACTCGAATCATTTTGTGTGCTTTGTGCATTTTGCATAGTAAATTCGAATGCTTTAGAGTCATACTTGAGAGATACAGTGTCAGATTGTTCAGAAAACTCGATACGAAATGCAGGTGATAGTTGACGTCCTATTACTTGGACATGAGCCACAGTGTAAAAATAGCAAGTTATTATATCATAAGAAAGGTCTGTTATTATTCCCGTTGAACTATTCTTACAATACAGGGAAATGTTACTGACCATATATAATATTTTCCATCTATTTCTGTTTCTGAACCCGGCCTAATAACTCAATTTGTAAATAGCCACCAATGCATACTACAGGTTCTGGCAACTTGAATCTTTGTAATTGATTTTCCTGTTAGCAAATTTTGTTGAATAAGTGACTTTTAAAATGATACATGAGGACCATGAGGTAATGAATGCATGAGGGCATGAGTCAAGTTTCTGGGGCAAAGCAAAGAGTGTAACCCAGATGTGGCCACGCCAACCTTCGAAAAAAGGAAGGACTTTACCCCTAGTTTGTGTGGCGGTGCACTCAAACCCCATGAATTAGTCTGCCAAAAAGGTCGGAAACCGAGGTTACCCAGAAAAAGAAAAAGAAAAAAAGCATAGCGTGTCCATTTTTAAAAATTTTTAGAAAATAATAATGCTTTAATTTTAAAGCATAAAATGCAAATTAGATTCTTTAAGAGTGATTTAATTAGAGGGCTAAGTGGAAAAAAATAAATAAATAAATAAATAAATAATAATAATAATAATAATAATAATAATAATAATAATAATAATAATAATAATAATAATAATAATAATAATAATAATAATAATAATAATAATAATAATAATAATAATAATAATAATAATAATAATAATAATAATAACAACAATAATAATAATAACAATGATAATAAAGGAACAGTATGGGTAATTATCAACACTTTTGGCCCATGCACTTATTAGTTAAATTCCTAAAATTCAACCCGCTTTACAAAACCTGACCCAAATTCACCCATTTATAAGTAAATAGGAACACAACTTCACCTGAGCCACTTGGAACATTTCTGACGTGTATGTCCAAACAAACTTGTCATCAGCACATTCTTGTGTCCTCATGAAATTCTGATCCATCTCATTCCAAGATTTCGGATGACCCATTCGAAACCACACAAATCTTGATGAGTATACCGGGAAATGCATTTGAAAATAAGCTGTGTACAAAATTTTATCCATCAAATTGTAGACAGTGCTAAAAAGCCACACAGAAAAAATGTTTGCAAAAGCAGACCTTTGAATGGATGCAAGTTAATTTCTGTTACAACACAAAACTTATCCTTCAATTGATATATCAAAGTTTCGGGGGTTTTAGGATCATCACTTCCTTGACTTGACCAGTATGAGGCCCTATATTGAACTTTGTCACCCGGTTCAAGAGTATTTATGATGCTTTCTTCTGGGTAGTTATCTGTGCTTGAGGCACTCACGGGATTAGCAATGCAATTAGTCTGTGGGAATTCTGTCAGGGATCGATAAAGAGAAGCGTATACACGTTCCATGGCATCACCAGATGCTGGTTCTGCGTTATGACTAGGTTCGGTTATGTGGGATATGCTAGCGAGCTGAAGAAATCGTTCAATGCAGAGCTGCTTACTTGGTCCATTAGACATTACTGCAACTAGCAATATACAATAAAAGTTATCTAATTAATTCATCATTGATTATTGTACAACACAAACATAAACATAAATGAACACCCACGCGTCAAAACTATACATTTTCTCACGTCTAAATAGACCACACATTCATTTGGTATAGTAAACTGAACTCACTACAACTTGTTTGAGGACATATATAGTGAAATCTCGCACTGATACCGCTAAGCCAAAGACCCATTGATCAGTCACTTTAGTCTTAGTTAATTGAACAAAATATAACTGCGTACTTTCAAAACTAAATTGGCATGCATCAAAATGATTAGAAATGCATCTAATTCAAGTCGATGCATTTCAAATGTGTGGTTATAATTATTTCTCCATCATGACTATGTTAATGTTTTTTCTCACTAGATCCGTACCCATACTTTTTTATAATTACAGTTGTGTAGGTTTTCAACTCTTCATTTTAGTGACCACAACACATTGTCTAAATGTAATTTCTGTTAACTTATAAATGTTAGTTATATTAACTAAATTTATTTACAAAGCCCGTGTATTACACGGGTTTTAAACTAGTATTCATACAAAAGCACACCAATTAACACTAGACAAGTAAACAAATACAAAGATGCTATGTATGTAAAACGTAACAAATAAACAAGTTGAATATCAATTACGAGTATGGATGAGTGAGTTAGTTAGAGAAGATGACATTACTACTTGAGTCTAAAAGTGCTCTTGATCGCTTGCAAGAAGAATTCCTTAGTGAAAGGAGGCGTTGACCTAAAAATGATCAAAAGTCTTTGCACGCATAAAAGTTATGGTCTAAAGTCTTGCAAAAAATGTTCCCTGAACAACACGAGTGGTCCCTGATAACATGCCTGATGTGCATAAATGGTCCCTGATCAGCAAAAAAGGCCCTTAACAGCAGATATACTCCCTACTGTTTACAGTAGGGATCATTTCTCCTAAAAATAAAGGCATAATGACACCAAAATGTATAGTAGTCGTCATGATGTTTTTTTATATGCATTGAACAATTTTTTTTTGCTATTATGTGTACTAAACTTAATTTTGTGAGATTTTTTGTGTACTTTATTACCATTTTGCCTCTCATTTTATTAATAAGGAAGGGGCAAAATAGTCATAAAGTACAAAAAAAAAACCCACAAAATCGATTTTAGTACACATAATACCAAAAAAAATTGTTCGATACATATAGAAAGAACAAGTGACAACTATAATACATTTTTGTGCCATTAGCCCTAAAAATAATAGGCAGAATTGCATATATATCCCTCTCAAAGTGAATAATTACACATATATCCTTTGTATAAGTTTTTGATGCACATAGTACAATTGTTTATGCATGCTTTGGATATATATGCAAATTTTTTGAAGGATATATATGTAAAAACCCCAAAATAATAAAGAGGCTTGAAAATGTTACTCGTATTAGTCTTATGTCTAAAATTGTACATTATTTTATTAATTTATAAAAAAGTGAGTTCCGTACTTGCAACCGACAAGATGCATGTGAGTTTAGTTATCAAACTTTAGGTCTCTTAATCATTTCATTTATGAAACTTGAGTTATAGGGCAAGTTATAGTCTTATAACTACTAAGCTTCACCCCTTACCTAAAGTCATAGGTTCTAGCGTCAAAATTACCAGCAGTTGTTATATGGCATTTTCCTTCTTTTTGTTGTGTTTTATTGGGTTAAGTGTAGGGAATGAGATATCTTATAACTTGAGTGATGAAAGGAGGGTGTAACAAAAATTAAAACTCAAACTATTCCCAAAAAGAAAAACTAAGGTTAGAAAACCTAATAACAAGAGTATTTGCTTGGATTTCAGCATGGAAGGTCAAACAACCAAAAAAGCTCGTAGTGTAACAAACTGGAAGATATTATATACGACGTTAGAAAACACAAGAGAACACATTGTACCATTTTTTTTACTCAGAGTAAGAACCCTGGATTCATCTCATCATCATCATCGTCGTCGTCATCATCATCATCATCATCTCCACCGAATTCAAACTCATCAACATCAACCCATTCATATTCAACACTACCATGTTGTGCTTGTACCATGTGTATGAAGTCTTCTAAATTTCCCAAAGTCGTTAAGGAGCATTTACTGGAAGCAAACTGGTATTAAGCGAATTATTATGTCTGCTAGAAAAAATTTTCATAGCACGTGCAAATTCCTCTGAGTTATACTTGAGAGATACAGTTTAGTTGGCTCAGGCTCAGAAAACCCGACACAAAATGCAAGTGATAGATGGCATCCTATGGCTTGAACATGAGCCATACTGCAAAAAAGGGAGTTGTTAAGATCATAAAAAGTTAACTGAACTATTCATACGATATCAGGGGTATGGTGTTGACCATATATAATATCTGATATCCGCTGCTTGTTTTTGAACCCATCCTAACAACTCAATTTGCAAATAACCGCCAATGCAGACTACAGGCTCCGGCAACATGAACCTCTGTAATCGATTTTCCTGTTGCCATACAGTTTGTTATAAAGATGGTTTCTAAAAAAATACTACGCACATGAACGAAAGGGAGAGCATGAGTATCATTTAAAGGTCGCAAGATGGTTCACTAAGACTTCAAAACAGGTCCTTAGAAATAATTTGTTATTTAAATATTATCAGAAAAAAGAACATATTGCGATAAAAAAAAAAAAAAAAAAAAAAAAAAAAAAAAAAAAGTACACTTTGGGTGGTCTGCCTCTTTTTATGTAATTATTTTATATGTCCCGGCTGAGTAGATACAAAACTCAATACCACTCTTTTTGACTTCCATCCTATAATATTTAAGAGTTTTGCTAATGACAGCCTTAAGGGCTGTGGTTAAGAAGTGAATTTTTATTGTAATTTGTTGTAGGAAAATTAAATCATCCAATCAGAATTAAGTGTTGGTTGTAAATCGGTATTTTTAGGGACTGTCTTCGCTTTTTTATCGAAATTCTCATCTAATCATAATCATTCATTGTAATCATGTAATAAAAATTGTATTCTTAATCATAGCTCTTAAGGCTGTCATTGTCAAAATCCCTTAATATTTATTGTACAAAAATGTTACAGTCCCGTCGTAATGCGTGACCAGTTGATGAAAGGACAAGATTTCGGGTAAAACCCGGTCCAAACCCAATTGATGTCCAAACGACCAAATCCCCCAAATCTCAAATTTCTATTCTAGCTTATTTTTCATTCTCAAACTGTCTCTTTCCAGTTTTACATAAACCCTAAGGAGAAAAAAATTAGAAAAATGTCAGACAACATTCCTTTCGACATCCAAAGGGAAATCATCAAAAGGGTTTCTAATGTCAAGTCATTGATTCGATTCAGGTCGGTTTCTAAGCCATGGAAGTCTGTCATTGACACCTCTGACTTTATCAAAGGTTACGGCGCCCGCCATACGCAGCCACATAGTCATATTCTAAGTTTATCAATAGGTTCTGAGGACAGGTTTATGTGTTTGGTAGACGATGATGATAACTTTAAGGTACAAGAGTCTGCTCCATTTGTTGTTTCTCCTTTGCTTAAACAATATATTTCAAAAGTTGTTGGTGCGTGTCATGGGTTACTTTGTTTGTATGGTATCCATCAAGGTTATAAGGAATGGATGGTTGTTATTTGGAACCCGTCTATCGGAAAATCATTTGGTATTGTTTCCCCTCAGCTTTTAAATGGGACTAATTATGGTTTTGGTGTTTGTCCTGTCACGAAAGATCCTACCGTTGTGAAAATAAATTGTAGAATTGGCATGCCTTGGCATGTTGAAGTTTTTACATTGAGTTCGGGGGTTTGGAATGTTATTCCAAGTGCTAATTTGCTTCCTGAATCAGTTACAATTAACAATTTAGCTCACGTTGCTATAGATAGGTTTATTTATTGGGGTGCTAGTGATACGACTTCTGCTAACGCAAAATATATAGTTGTGTCATTTGATTTGATTACCAAGGAATTCAAAGTGGTAGACCTACCAGATAGCCTAACAAACATGCGATACGGTCCATACGGATCTGTGTCCGTTTCTAAGCTAAGGGGTTCTCTTGTTGTGTATGGAGGAAGATGTTGTGGTGTATGGGTGATGGAGCATGATTCGTCTTTTAGAAAGCTATTCACAATTGACGCACCGGTAGATAAAATACTGGGGTTTAAGAAGAATGGTGAACCTATATTTGAAATTCGAACGGCGGATGGAGAGCTTACCACACTTCATGTTTATGACCCATGCTCACAACAAATAAAGGATCTTGGGATTTCCAGAGAAGATGGCTCATTCTTCATGGGCTCTTACAAAAAATCGCTGCTTTTGCTTGATCACTCCGATTTACATGTTTATTCTTGACGATAGTTGATAAAAAATGATGAAGGCCACATTTCAAGGTGTGGATTTATAAAGTACAAGTTACTTAAGGATGGAGGGGCCAATTTAGTAGTTAAGGTGTGGAAAAATCACTTTCATCTATTTTAGTTGTTTATTACTTTATTAAATGTTGTTAATTAATGCCATTTATGGAACGTTATGTGATCTGGCAGATGCCGTATGTGCTACTTTTTCTTTCAAATATTTGATTTGTAGCAAGATTAGTGAAATTGGTATAATCAAGTTTAATGTGATTTCTATTAATCCATGGATAGTGTTACTTGACTTACTTCTGCCCCTTATCTTTGATGGTATTTTTAGAATGAGGAATTTCGTATTTTGATGGTTTTTATAGATGTTCATTACATGTTGAAATTTTGTTAGTGTTCTTTGATTCGTTACTTTCTCCTCTCGTTTTGCTTGGGGGGTTATTTCAGATAATGAATTCTATTTCGGATAATGTGTAAATACAAACACCAGTTTATCAATCTTTGAATGAGAAATTATTATTCATTTACTTCGACTCAGGATTAGAGTAGTGAAGGCATTGGTTAGGCGATGTTTGGAGAAAGTCATGAGGTTTTCTTTAAACAAAACTTATCTTCAAGCCTGAAAAGATTTAATGTATAAAACATGAAAGTCTAGATGTTGCCAGGCAAAATATACAATCCCCCAATTATATCATCCAAAGTCTGGATTGTGTGGGTCAGATGGCTATGTATCTTGGTATTGAACTTATTTTTGTTTGGATCTCATTCCCTTGTTTATATCATTCAACCCGCTTTATAAAACCTGAACCAAATTCTCCCATTTATAAGTAAATAGGAACACAACTTCACCTGAATCACTAGGAAAATTTCTGACATGTGTGTCCAAACAAACTTGTCATCAGCACATTCTTGTGTCCTCATGAAATTCTGATCCATCTCATTCCAAGATTTCGGATGACCCATACGAAACCGCACAAATCTTGATGAGTATACTGGGAAATGCATTTGAAAATAAGCCGTGTACAAAATGTTATTCATCATTGTAGACAGTGATAAAAAGCCACACAGAAGTATGTTTGCAAAAGCAAACCTTTGAATGGATGCAAGTTAATTTCTGTTACAACACAAAACTTATCCTTCAATTGATATATCAAAGTTGCGGAGTTTCAGGATCGTCACTTCCTTTACTTGACCTGTATGAGGCCCTATGTTAGAATTTTGTCACCCGGTTCAAGAGTATTTATGATGCTTTCTTCTGGGTAGTTATCTGTGCTTTGAGGCACTCACAGGATTAGCAATGCAATTAGTCTGTGTGAGTTCTGTCAGGGCTCGATAAAGAGAAGCGTATACACGTTCAATGGCATCACCAGATGCTGGTTTTAAGTTATGACTAGGTTCGGTTATGTGGGATGTGCTAGCGAGCTGAGGAAATCGTTCAATGCAGAGCTGCTAACTTGGTCCATTAGACATTACTGCAACTAGCAATATACAATAAAAATAAAAGTTAACTAATTAATTCATCATTGATTATTGTACAACACAAACATAAACATACATTTTCTTGTAATGTGAACTCTACATTTCAAGTTATGACTAACAAAAGTACACCAAATGATCAAATACTCCCATTTTGATCTTTTCTTTTTTCTTTTTAGTAAAACAAACTCACCCACGCGTCAAAACTATACATTCTCACACGTCTAAATAGACCACACATTCATTTGGTGTAGTAAACTGAACTCACTACCACTTATTTGAGGACATAATATAGTTAAATCTCGCACTGATACTGGCATACTGCTAAGCCAAAGACCCATTGGTCAGTCACTTTAGTCCTAGTTAACTGAACAAAAATATAACTACATAGTCAGATATAACATATTCATAGAAAAGCACACCGACAAACACAGTAACACCAGACAAGTAAACAAATATAAAGATGCTATATATGTAAAACAAAACAAATAAACAAGTTGAATATCAACTATGGATGAGTAAGTTAGTTAGAGAAGATGACATTACTACTCGAGTCTAAAAGTGGTCTTGATTGCTGCAAGAAGAATTTCTTAGTCAAAGGAGACGTTGACCTGAAAATGATCAAGATGAGTGAAAGAATCTGGTGATGGTTTGAACTTTGAAGTTATGGTCTAAAAGTCTTGCAAATAATACGGATTAATCAACTATTCTATCTTTGCACAGAGAAAAATAATACAGTATTTGAGAGGCTTAAAAATGTCATTGTCGTCTAAAATTGTATTAAATTGTTTTATTGATTTATGAAAAAGTGATTCTCGCAGTTGCAACCAAGAGGATGTTATGTGAGTCTAGTTATCAAAGTTTAGGTCTCTTACTAATTTCATTTATGAAACTTGAGTTATAGGGTAAGTTATAGCCTTATAACTCAACTTCACACCCCAATCTCAAGTCATAGGTTCTCGTGCTAAAACTACCGGGCTGGTGTCATATGGCATTTTCTTTTCTTTTTTGTCTGTTGTATTTGTATTTTATTGGGTTAAGTGTTAGGCATAGGGTGTCCTATAACTTGAGTGATGGAAGAAAGCGTTTTTGGGTTATAGGTTCTTAGTTATAGGGAAAAAGTGTTGAGTTGACAGTACTTTTTCCTATAACTCCCTCAACACCTTGTGCTCTAAGGCTAAATGAATCACCGTCACATCAACATCTACTCTTACAATCCTATTGAAAGTGGTGACGCTTCAGACAATCACACATGGTTATTATCATTGTTACATGCAGTCTAAAAACAAAAGAGTTACATATTGACTTACTGGGCTAACTTTGATTATGATCCACTAGTATAGTAAGTTTTGAAAAATGCTTTAAAGTACTAACATTTAGTGAATTGATTTATACTCGTAGTCATTAGAGTTATGTATATTGATTCTAGTTGTACAAAATTAAAAACGGATCTATACCAATCAATTAAGAATACTTTACTAAACTAGATAGAAAGGCGTGTGTTAAAAAAAGATTATATCATCACTAAGGTACGAGAGATCTTAAGTTTGAATCATGCTAGCCTCCTCAAAAAGAGGGTGGCAGTTTTAGTCAACACGGTGGCCTCGAACTCTGTGAATTAGTTGGTCAGAAGATCGAAAGCGATGATTAGAAAAACTTTAAAAAAATGTTACAAAAGAATATTTCTTATTTTCTCAAGCATATACTTTGTTCCGGTTTTATATCGTCACCTACTGCAAGTGCTTCCTATTCGTTAGCAATAACAAATCTTTTAATTAGAGTTTACTTTAGCAACTCAAAATACATATAGAAAATGTACAAAGACTATTCACATCGAATATTCTATTTAATGGGCAAGTTTGTGTCAGAAGATTAAATTATTTTCAACGTAATACTGTAGAATAAATAAAGGGTGTTGCTAATGACAACCTTTAGGGTTATCGTTAAGAGAATGAGTTTTATTACAAAGTCATCTATAAATCACTACGATTGGATGTTAAACCCAAAAAATATGGATACAATCCTTAAAAATCTTGACGCATAACAAACATTTGATTCTGATTAGATGATTTAATTTCTTACATTAAATTGTAGTAAAAAAATTCCTCTTAACCACAGCCCCACAGCCCTTAAGCCATAAAGGCTGTCAATAGCAAAACCCATGAATAAATATCATCAATAAAAGTACTTGTCATCAAAATGATTAAACAAGCAATACAATTACCAATCGATTACGAGACTCGTTCAGAAAAATAAGCCAGAACTTCGTGGTACGTGATTTGTTGGGAATGCCTTCCTTTAATAATTTTGAGGGGGGAAAAATTGGTTTAATTATTGAACGGGAAATTTGCATTTCTGTAACCTAAAGTGCCACTTATTTTCAACTTAACACACTATATGCAATATTATTTTCGCCACATAATTGATACTTGCAAAGTGGATATCAATACTTGAAATTTTATCTTCGCAATAGTAGCTAGTTATCTTTCATGTATAAGTCTCCGCTTGAAGTTACTTTTATGCATTCATCTACTACAAACCTGTAAGAATTGTCTGTTTTGATCTCTGAGATAATCATTATTCGCATATCAGTGTCAACAAGATTTTCTCAAGTTTCCTCTTATTATTATGATTATTACAGTGTACAATAGAAGAATACGGAGTATTATTTTTCACTTGAATAGTTNCAAAAACACCATGTGTTTGTATAGTTTGTCTGTTTGTCATCAAAATCAACTTATTTATGCCTTTGGAATTACTTATTTCACAGGGGTTGACAGTGTCCGCACCGTATATGCATATCTTGTGACTTATGCAGCTATTCAGTCCTTACAACCAGATTTTATTATAAATGCTACCACTGCTGGTGGTTTGAAAGAATGATGCTCCTATGTTAATGGTACTTTTTTGATATTTTTAACTCATTTTACGTATGTTTTTTTATCATTGTATTTTGATAATTTGATGATGATGATTTATTTTTAAGAGATGTTAGGATAATCAACTTTTTTTGTGCACCTATAGTTTGCGGGTGCAGCACAATCCCCACTGGGCCAGGGGCTATTCTTATCAACTCATGGAACATAGCCGGAGGTGCAACTTCAATTGGCCAATCTTGTGAATTTGAGTGATAAAGACTAATTCTCGGCCGCATACTTTAGGGGTTCATATGAAGGGCCAACTAATGTCGAAATTTGGTTACAAATGCACAAGGTATGTATGCTTAGACATAGAAGCTTATTATTATTGTTCTCACACTGAGTTTTTACCAAAAGTCATGGACTGGATAAGATGATTACTGGCACTCCTCGGTTACTGCTGAAGAGCGCAAAAACATCTCAGTGTGGAGACCTGTACTATTTAAACTTCCTTCCAACGAGCTGCTCCTCTTCTACAAGATCAGCCCTAATGTTCAAATGGGTCAATTTGGTTATCTATTCTTGCTTAATGGGTCAAATGGGTAAACCAATCATGAAAATGGAAATGGCAAAAAGTAGCAGTCTTACAGGAACATTATTGTGAAGTTTGGATTAGTATTTTTGGCATTGGTTCTTCTCCGAATTGTATGTTAATTTGGTAATTGGTTGTTCTCCAGATTGTATAGGTATCTATGTTATCTAAATTTATATTTTTTTCAAGACATTATTATTAGTTCGCATGATACTTTCAAATGTAATGCCAAGCATCCCATCTTAACTCCCACTTGAATCTCATTTTTTCTAACTAATGCAGTTGGAGAGCTTCAGGGAGACGCTCATGATTTCGCTTCATGATGAAGATGGAAGTTCTGTAAGTAATTCCTATATATTAAGAGCAAATGAGAATACTTTGAACTTTGACAATACGATATTCCAATTCTTAGAGGGTTGGACATCGTTGGTTCAGTAATATAGCTAATTGCACTGAATAACAACCAAATTTAACTTAAGGGCTAACCATTCCCTCATTCAAAATTTCCCGTTTGCAGGTTAAGAATCCTTTGGTTGATGCATCAACAACGCCAAACCATACAAGCTTATTGTCCCAATCAATTACTGGAGGCTATCTAATTTCTAATTTGACTACACATATTTATAATCCATAGAAGAGATTCAAATGAGAGTATTTTTTTTCCTAAGATGAAGAGGAGAGACCGCTACCTCCAAGTCCTTCAGTAACAAGCCAATCATCAGATGTACAAAGTTGTGTACAAAATTCCTATCAAGATGAGCCTGTGACAGATGGTGAGCAAGATATATAATGATAATATCTCCTGCTACTCATCTAAATTGATTGATATATTGAACATAAGCTAAAACTGTTTTCTGCTTTTGTTTCATATTCAGTCCCAAGACCTCCTATTTTCACCGGGCCTGTTGTTAGCATCACAAACAAGCAGACCTCGGTGAACACCTCCTGGATCACCTCCAAGCCTATCAGCATCAGGAACCCCATAGAAGATGTCTAAACCTTTTTCTCCAAGAACTCACTCAATATCTTTTGGACCTCCAAGAAGCATGTATGATGATAGATCTTCTGTCTTCTCATCGGCACCCTGAAGCCTATAGGGCTCCATGTCAGGAGGTGTGGATGTTGGATTACTGCATTTTTTTACTTTCATATTTTTGTTCTTGAAATGGCATGTTATAGTTTCATTTTAATTTACATTATACCAGCATGCTATAATTAAATAACCCATTAACGCAATGGGTGATGCCACTAATGTTAATTCCCTTGTGCTTATTGTAGGACGGACCCGAGCGGATCTTAAATAATTGTTCAAACAATTGAAGTAATGTNTTTGGCAATTGGTTGTTCTCCGGATTGTATAGGTATCTATGTTATCTAAATTTATATTTGTTTCAAGACATTATTATTAGTTCACATGATACTTTCAAATGTAATGCCAAGCATCCCATCTTAACTCCCACTTGAATCTCATTTTTTCTAACTAATGTAGTTGGAGAGCTTCAGGAAGACGCTCATGATTTCGCTTCATGATGAAGATGGAAGTTCTGTAAGTAATTCCTATATATTAAGAGCAAATGAGAATACTTTCAACTTTGACAATACGATATTCCAATTCTTAGAGGGTTGGACATCTTTGGATCAGTAATATAGCTAATTGCACTGAATAACAACCAAATTTAACTTAAGGGCTAACTATTCCCTCATCCAAAATTTCCCGTTTGCAGGTTAAGGATCCTTTGTTTGATGCATCAACAACGCCAAACCATACAAGCTTATCGTCCCAATCAATTACTGGAGGCTATCTAATTTCTAATTTGACTACACATATTTATAATCCATAGAAGAGATTCAAGTGAGAGTATTTTTTTCCTAAGATGAAGAGGAGAGACCGCTACCTCCAAGTCCTTCAATAACAAGCCAATCATCAGATGTACAAAGTTGTGTACAAAATTCCTATCAAGATGAGCCTGTGAGAGATGGTGAGCTAGATATATAATGATAATATCTCCTGCTACTCATCTAAATTGATTGATATATTGCACATAAGCTAAAACTGTTTTCTGCTTTTGTTTCATATTCATTCCCAAGACCTCCTACTTTCACCGGGCCTGTTGTTAGCATCACAAACAAGCAGACCTCGGTTAACACCTCCTGGATCACCTCCAAGCATATCAGCATCACGAACCCCATAGAAGACGTCTAAACTTTTTTCTCCAAGAACTCAGTCAATATCTTTTGGACCTCCAAGAAGCATGTATGATGATAGATCTTCTGTCTTCTCATCGGCACCCTGAAGCCCATAGGGCTCCATGTCAGGAGGTGTGAATGTTGGATTACTGCATTTTTTACTTTCATATTTTTGTTCTTGAAATGGCATGTTATAGTTTCATTTTAATTTACATTATACCAGCATGCTATAATTAAATAACCCATTAACGCAATGGGTGATGCCACTAATGTTAATTCCCTTGTGCTTATTGTAGGACGGACCCGAGCGGATCTTAAATAATTGTTCAAACAATTGAAGTAATGTGCTTTGACTGCTATTCTAATAGTGAAAAAATAAATAAAAAATCCAAAAACCGGTTCCTTTAATAAATCTGGCACTTCACACTTGCATACAGATATGGTAATTTATAAACTATGATTCGAACACGAGACAAACTGTTTACCTTTATATCCCTTATGTAGTTGAATATGCGCTTACAGAACTGGATACTTTAATAAATACTCAGAAACACAATAGACATTGGTTTGCATAATATTTTAGAACAAAAGGAACATTAGATGCAGTAATTGTAGTACATTAGAGGGGTGTCCAGATTGCTTATTTAAGATATATATTTCCTTATCGAATCGTAATATGGGTGCATGGGATTGCTTACTTAGTTGACATATTGATTTAGCATTTTTTTGCAGAATATGATTTTTAGATTTCACAAAAAATCAATTTTACTTGCATGAAAAAAATAATAATATTGTATTTGTATAATAAACGTGGCACTTTGCTTTCTTTCTTTTTTTTAATTAATTAATTAACTTATTTTTTATGTAATAGAACTGGCATTATTGTTTTTCTGTGGGCGTTGGCTATTGCATTCTTTGGACCTGATGTTAACGCTACAAGAGTAACACTCGCTATTTTTGTCGCGACTTCATTAGAGCTGAAGTGAAGTGTTCTCATCTCAATCACTATACCGTGCTTTACAAATTACTACCTTATTTATTTGATTTCCATGTAATGCATCTGATAATATGTTTGCACTTTCTGTGAAGCTAAATTATGTAAAGGCCAAACTTTAATCACAAGTTTGGTTGTTTCTCCAACAACCAGTTTTCTCACACGGACAACTATATGTGGCCGTTTCAAGAGTGAAAATCAAGAAATGATTGAAGCTTCTATGTTGCAACAAAGATGAAAACTACACAAAGTGCACTGCCAACGGGTTTACAAAGAAGTTCTATTTTGGATTTGAATGAGCACCGTTTATTTTGTTCTTTTGACATCTTAATTCATTCTTTTCATGTATCACATGAATATTTAAGTTTTTTCATTTAGTAATAATATGTTTGTATTCTTCAAGGTTGTTGACATACTTATTATTTTTCAAGTATAATCATGAAGCGAACCCGCCCAACGGGCGGGTTATGAAGCTAGTAAATATATAAGAAAAAATGTAATTTTAAAAAAAAGGAAAAAAAAAAAAACCTTTAAAACCGCAAAACCAAACCGCAAATCCGCAAAATCGCGAGGTTGCGGATTCTAACTTTTTAAAAACCGCAATTGCGGATGCGGATTGGTTTTTACCAAAACCCGCACAAACCCGCACCATGCTCACCCCTAGCGAGGGTGACCAAAACTAATGTATGGTGAGTGGAAGTGAGAGAAGAGAGAAAGCTAAAGTAACCCCCCCTCCCCCCAGTTGATTAAAAAGATTGATATATGAAAGCAGCAATTTTGAGCACTAAACGAAAAGCAGCAATTGATGATCCACCGACATATTAAAATGCACAATAAAATGACACATTTTAAATGGGGAAAAAAAAAATAATGATGGAATGTTGAAAGGATAAGATCATAAGATGGCACTATAATTACATTGATATGTGGTGGTGGGTTGGAAGCCATCAAGGCTAAAAGTTAACGATGCTAACCAATGTTTTAAAACCCGGTTCGACCCGGCCAGTTCGACCGGTTGAACCTGAAACCGGAGTGAAGACCGGTCCGTTGTGAGCCGGGTTTTCACTGAAACTCGAACCGGATTGAACCGCCGGGTTTCCGTCAACCCGGGTCGAATCGCCGGATCGGAACCGGCCGGTTCAACACTTACCAAAGGAAAAGAAAGAGAAAAGTGTAGCATTAGATTAAGTCACCGGACTTGTTGGATGTATAACTGAACATTGGCATAGATGGTAGTTCAAAATCGATTGATAAAGTAACATGATGCAGTGATGGTAGTTGAAAAAGAGGATCCGTCTGTGTGGGTTGTTTTATGAGATTTTGTTGTGTTAAAAGAAAAAGGATTGAGAAAAGGGAGATGTAGAAATGGGTTTGGAGTGATGAGTGGTGATAAATGAGTGAAAGTTAAAATACAAAAAGGTGTGTATGATGATGGCTTGTTCAGTACTTTAGACTGTACTATTTGAAATGAGTTGTTAAAATATTTAATTAAATTAGATGACAGTCCTTTTGGATGTGGAAAATTTTAAAAACAATTGATATTAGTTTCTTATTATGTACACCTAGTTTTCTTATCTTATCAACTGAATAATGAGTTACGTTTTTCTCTTCAAGTATCAGTAAATTTCCCTTTCGACGTAAACCGGGTTGACCCGGCGGTCCAACCGGTGACTCAACCGGGTCAACTAAAAACCCGGGTTTTAAAACATTTACATACATGATAAATAAGTCATTTCTTCTTGATTTACAGGTAACAAATTTGGCTCAGTTATATACAATAAGTCAATTAGGCTACTTTTTATCTCTAATGTGTAAATTGGCTTTAATCGAGGGATTCAACTAAAGATACAACATGCCAATGGTCAAACGGGTCAAATGGTTTAAAAAGTATCCAAAATGTATTCAAACGAATAAAAACTTCAAAACTACTTTATTGAGTAAACTAGGGTTTGAAATCCCCTACCAACAAACATTAAAACTCAAAACTACTCCGAAAAAGAAAACAAAGGTTAGAAAACCTAATAACAAGAGTATTTGCTCGGATTTCAGCACGGGAGGTCAAACAACCAAAAAAGCTCGTAGTGTAACAGACTGGAAGATATTATATACGACGTTAGAATACACAAGAGAACACATTGTACCATTTTTTGTTTGCTCAGAGTAAGAACCCTGGATTCATCTCATCATCATCGTCGTCGTCATCATCATCATCGTCTCCACCGAATTCAAACTCATCAGCATCAACCCATTCATATTCAACACCACCATGTTGTGCTTGTACCATGTGTATGAAGTCTTCTAAATTTCCCAAAGCCAGTTGTCTAGGAGCATTTACTGGAAGCAAACTGGTACTAAGCGAATTATTATGTCCGCTAGAAATATTTTTCATAGCACGTGCGAATTCCTCTGAGTTATACTTTAGAGATACAGTTTCAGTTGGCTCAGGCTCAGAAAACTCGACACAAAATGCAGGTGATAGATGGCATCCTATCGCTTGAACATGAGCCATACTGCAAAAAAGCGAGTTGTTAAGATAATAAAAAGTTAACTGAACTATTCATACGATATCAGGGGTATCGTGCTGACCATATATAATATCTGCCATCCGCTGCTTGTTTTTGAACCCGGCCTAACAACTCAATTTGCAAATAACCACCAATGCAGACTACAGGCTCCGGCAACTTGAACCTCTGTAATCGATTTTCCTGTTGCCATACAGTTTGTTATAAAGATTGTTTCTAAAAAAGATACTACGCACATGAATGAAAGTGAGAGCACGAGTATCATTTAAAGGTCGCAAGATGGGTCACTAAGACTTCAAAACAGGTCCTTAGAAAGAATTCGTTATTTAACTATTATCAGAAAAAATAACATATTGCGATAAAAAAAAAAAAAAAAAAAAAAAAAAAAAAAAAAAAAAAAAAAAAAAAAAAAAAAATTTGAACAGAGCGAATAAGAGAGTTGTAAAACCAACAAGTACACTTTGGGTGGTCTGCCTCTTTTTATTTAATTATTTTATATGTCCCGGCTGAGTAGAAACAAAACTCAATACCACTCTTCTCAATTCCATATTTGAATAAACTACAATATAGAAAAATTCNAATGTGCATCCGGTCGGTGGAGTAATGTTGTAGAGGCGCTCTGAAAAGCGAAGCCAAAATGTGCCTGTGATCTCTCTCGCCCTCCAAACGTTCAATAGCATTACTGGGATTCGCTTGTACGAGTAGATATAGCGAGTGAGGATATCTTTTAATGCAGAGCTGCTTGCTAAGTCCGTTTGAGATCACTGCAACCAACCAATATTTAATAAATGTAACAATACTAATACATCATTGATAATTGTATAAAACGAACTTCTAGTCAATCAGTTGAACAAAATTAATATTCTAATCTGGCAATGAGTGCAGCCTAATGATCATGGTATGGAAAAGTGCACTCACTTGAGACTGTTATAAAGAAAGATTTTAGCACTAACAAGTCACACGTTAAACAGAGACCTAAGCATGAAAGTTAATTAATTACTACAGTATCAATGGTGTTAAGTAACGAATAAATAGCTTTGAGGTACATATTATTATAGATGACACCCACCAATGTTTTGCAAGTATCGAGATACTGCAGCTACACGGATGAGGTCAGCTGAATCATCCAGATACGTAAGTATTTTAAGTGCCATATCAGGTTCAAGCCATTCCATAAAATCTATCTGAGTCGCCATTCTCTGTGACATATCGAGAGTAATTATAAACCTGTAAAGAACAAATACACACAAAATAAGAGATCTAAATGAAAAATAATAGTTACTAGTTATCACATGCCACAAACAAAAAAATTTAATCGAGTAATCGCATCATAAAAGCTGCTAAAAAAAGGTGAGCTCTTTTCATCATTTCACACACACAGATTGATATTTCCAGTCATAATTGCCATTAACAAGTCTAACAAAGACAGATCAAGTCACTTTTCAAAGGTGGTGTAAACATGAGTTGCAGTGGCCAAACAAACGCATGGCATTAAGGAGGTGTTTGGTTGAGCTTATCACACTGGGCCTTTGCAAACAGCTCTTTTTAGCCTTAAATAAGCTATTGGGGGTGTTTCTTTTTTTTTTGTTAGCTAAGGGATGCGTGGGGCCTATGTGGGACCCACGGCTGTTAAATGGTCTTAATGGGGAGAGTCTCCATTATACCACTCACATGGGGATAGAGGCACTAGTGGAAAAATGGTGGGCTCCACATAAAAAAAAACATTATTATATACTTTGTGTGGACCCATTCTCTTAGCTAAGGGAAAAAGAAACACCCAACTTTCAATAAGTGTTTGGCTAAGCTTATTGTATTTTGGAACACAATAAGCAATGTTGCAAAAAGCGCTAGGCGTAGGCGGGGCGGTCGGCCACCTTCGAGGCGGAATTCGCCTAGGCGCCGCCTAGGCAGATTGACATTTTCTATATATAAATATTAAAATTATATGTATATTGCTAAATTTTAGCTTAAATAACTAAGCATGTTTAAAAAATATTAGGCTTTAAATGTAAATTAAGGTTTTAACTTAGTTAAATAAAGGGTTTTTTTTAAGTAAAGCCTTATTTTTTAATATTAATTATTATTTTTAATATTTATTTGATAAAATCTGCATAATTTTTATATTTTTAATATATTTTTTAATGTTCTTATTATTTTTAGTTACAAGTCTTGTGGATATGTTGCAAAATTTATATTTGTAGTTTTGATTAAGTTAGTCCACTAAGTTATGTATTGGGCCTATATCTTTAAAGTGGGCCAAAAAAATATACTACATACTATATTATTAGGTTTTACTAGGTTTACATCATAATACACATAGCGCCCACCTCCCTCTCCTCTTCATCTTCTTCTTCCCTTCTTCACTTCTACACTTCCACTACCAGAAAATAAGATCACAACAGTTTTTTATCAAATTAAAACACAATCACGAAAATCGAACCATCAAAACCCGGCCATCTTTTTTACCCGCCTAGCCCGATTTGAACGATTTGACCCGCCTAGGCGGGATGTTGACCGCCTTTTGACCAAAACGCCTAGTTTTGCCGATTTGCTGCAAATCGGGGCGGTGCTTGACCGACTAGCGCCTAGGCGCCGCCTAGGCGGCCGCCTAGACCGCTTTTTACAACACTGACAATAAGCAATTACAAGGAGTAGGACAAACATAGATTACCCATCCTCCAATATTTTAATGATATTACGTAGTGAAAAATATGAGATGATGTGGCAGAACATACTCTAATTTGTTCAATATTCAACTTCTAGAAGGCTTTCGATTCCACACTCAAACATGCAGAAGCAGATGTTAGCATACCTAAATGCAAATCACAAACCAGAAACATATGCATATGCATATAAATACGAGTACCTGCTAAAGGTAAAAGAAAAGAAATAGTCTTATGGTCATCTTTAACAAAGTGGTATAAGAGTTAAGGGGGAAAAAATTAGCAAGCCAAGACACCATAAAACCGAGAGAGCTGGGACGGAGACTTGGATTTACAATCACACATACACGATGTCATGCAAGGTGACTAAACAAGACTTTAGCTTTTTGACCTTAAATTCTGTTGTTATTGAATGTTGGTCTACCCTTTTCTCTCTTCCTACTTTGTATAACTTAAAAGTCTTATAAACACAGAAAATCAGATGCAATACAGATTCGGGAATACCGGATGCTATCTCCATTCAAATATGACATAGTTTCAAAATAAGAGGTAAGTTAATGGCTTGACATGATAACAACATAAATGCTCTTATCATAAACTTACGAAAACTACACTAAAAAGACACGCACATATCTTTGTGTGTTTGCGTGCGTGTGTAGAGAAAGAGAAGGAACACAGATGATGAGATGGCAGATGTTGTAAACAGCTAAACGCCCCTATAGTAGAAATGCAATTCATTAACTGAACTGAAAGATCCACTGAAATTAGTGGAACTAATATTGTGAAGCTTATTAAGCTACAGCGGTGTGGTGGGTTAAAACATTCGCAAAGTTCAGGGACCAGTACTGTATTATGTATTAAGTTAAGGGTTTGAATAGGCAAGTACAAGATGAATGCTCATTGCGGCCCAATCTGGAAACTCGGCGAAACATAAAGCGCCTGGTAAAAAACCATCCAGTGAGGAAGTGAGAAATCTCAGCTATAACCATTTCATCGAGAGTTGAAGATCAAGAACTCAAGATCAACTGAAACTGAATTACTGAAATGTAGCACTGCATGGGATTCCAGATAAAGAGAAGCGAGAACCCTAATCTTGTACTTCAAATGATATTACACAAAAAATCTTCGAGTAGATAGAAAAACTACAGTTAGATGTCGCTAGTTTTGCACATGCATGTAGTTATGTTGCGACTTAGAAAAGAGTGTTTAATGCTTAATTAAACATGAATCGGCATAGATAGATGACCAAACTAAGATCAAAAAATGAAATCTGACAGGATTGTTGCCTACTACTACAGGTCTACACACCCACGCACATGGTGGTGAGACGGTGACGTAATTATCTTGTAACAAACAAGTATGATGTTTCTAATTGAAACCGATTATGTAGCTCCAACGTATTTCCCCTGTGAATGATATGAGGTGACTTGGGAACATGGGTGTTGCACAGATATGCTCATGTACTGGGGCAAGATACAGGCAAGTGCATATATACACATCAAACAGCCTTAAAGATTAATGATATTATCAACCACATGACAATGGACCAACTAAATAGCTATTCTCGTATATTGAGACTAAAATGCACACGTCAATGACAAGAGACTATATAATATGCTAAAACAACACTCGGGAATTTAAGCGAGCAAAACAAAAAAGTGCAAATAAAGTAGAATCAATGCTGTGAATTTGACATTCTTCTAACAAAATCTGACTACATTCATTTTACATACAAGAAATTGGACCATGACTGAATACAGCAAAACCTTATTATAAAGCACGTACTTCTACCTTACTGGTTACTATGTTTTCTAAAATGAAAAGAAGAAAATCTAAGACGTTATCAAATCAGCAAAGCTATTTGATCAAAAGTAGTTTTACATTATGACATTTCCTCAACCACACTTCAATATCTCAGCAGGCTTATGGCAAAGCAGAAAACTATTATGAGATTGACTTTGTATAGCCCAACCATCAAAAGCAAAATTCTCAATCCCTTCAGGGAAATCAGATAAAAATGACAAGCTATCTATGAAGCTGGTGGGCAAGTATAATTTATACAATTAGAATTAGTCGGCGAAGTATGGAGTATGTGAGTACATCATTGGGAACCAAACTAACCACCAAGTTATGAAGGATTACCAAAAAATATTTTTCTAATTACTTAATACCAAGTTATTAGCTTACTACAAAATTTTACAGAATACTAATGTGATGGATAAAGTTAAGCTTCATAGTTCATACTTCAACCAGAAACAAACTTTTCACTAAAGGTCCAACCTTTAAAATTTAATGTTCTGTCACAGTAAAACGTAAAAGAATCAGAAGCCTAGAAATAACTATCAATTCACTCGGATTAAAAAAAACTAACTTCTCAGCTCCCGACAACGTATCAAACCTTGACCAATTCTAGTTACCCTAACATTAACATTATCGTTAATAAAAGAACCAAGTCATTCCACATACACAATGTAACATATCTCATCTAAAACAGCCATCCACATAAATTCCCTGTGTTTTCCTATTCCACCTATTGCGTTTGCTTTTCCATAACAGCATCTGCAGATTTATGCTAACTTTTACTTCTCAGAAACCGCGACATTACTCTGCTGTCTGTACTACCAATCATTCAAAGATACATGCCTCTAACAGACTTTCAATCAAACACTTAAATAAATATTTACAGGCTCATATCATAAATACGTCAAAAATTTTATACATACTCGCACAATCAGTCACTTTCACATTGTAATCACTAAATAAAGTCCTAATTCCATAAAAACCACACATTTTCAATTCAATCAAACGTCAAGACCTAATTTAATTATATTAACATTGAACTAAGTTGCATAACTTCTAAATTAACGTAACATCTAAATCTCCTGCATTGTCCTATTCCATCTTTCGTGTTTGCTTTTCAGTAACAATATCCACATAACCGCAACTTTACGCAAACTTAAACTACTGATGATCAAATATATTTCCTGCATTCCTCTAATATACTTTCAATCAAACACTTGCAAAAACTCAAGTTCGTTATCGCAACAACATCAGTAATTTACACCATTTCGCAAAACCTATCATTTTCACATCACAATTATCTTTCTAATCACCAAGAAACCCTAATGTCATAAAAGCCACACATTTTCAAAACCTAAGCCATCCACATAAATTTCATGTGTTTTCCTATTCCACCTATAGTGTGACATCCACAACTTATACACCAACTTTAACCACTCAAAACCCGCAACATTACTCTACCATCTGTATAATCACATATATCTCCTATGTTCCTCTAGTACACTTTCAATCAAACACTTTGCATCTTGCAAAACCGTTCACTTTCGCATCTCGCAAAACCGCTCACTTTCGCGTCTCGATTATCATCCTAACCATTAAAAAAAGTCCTAATTTCATTAAAAAAAATAATATACAATGCACCAAGTCTCATCTAAACCAGGCATCCACATAAAATTCCCTGCATTTTCCTATTCCATCCGTCGTATTTCCTTTTCCGTATCTACCATCAGTACAATCACATAAATCTCCTACATTCCTCTAATAGAAATCACTTTCGCATCACAATTATCGTTCCAATCACTAAAAAGGGACCTAATTTGATAAATAAACACACACAAATTTAAAAAAAATATAAAAAAAATAAATAATAATAAGAATAATAATAATAATAATAATAATAATAATAATAATAATAATAATAAAAAAAAAAAAAAAAAAAAAAAAA
>LBNU01023229.1:116690-131285 GCA_014162995.1 Artemisia annua
TAATTTAATCTTTGTTTTGTTTGATTTATGATGTTTAATTATAGTTTTTTATTATTAAAGATAATTATTTAAAAGTTTTAATCCTATTGTTAATTGCTTCTTATCTATATTTTTTGTATTTATCTTCTACTTGTATTATGGATAAATATAAAATGTTACCTAATAAGAAAATAATTTTTTTTTTAAATAATATTATTACTAAATAAGGTATGGTTTAGTTTTTTTGAAATGGAAAAGTCCCCACTTGGGGTTTTGTTTTATTATATAAAAGATATTGCTATCAGCCGATGCATGTGGTACAAGATTTTGATGGAAATCGGTCTTTCAAGTTACGTTTTAACCAGTTCGTGTCCAGAGTAGAGTTGGAATGGGCTAAGCCCGAACAAAAAGAAATACTAATGGACTATTGGGTGTGTTTGTTTCGGCTTGAATAGCCGCCTTGTGGGGTTATAGGGATGAGCAAAATCGATCAAAACCGACTCGTCTCGAAAAACCAGCCCAAACCGAGTGAACTGAAACCGAATCGACCATACTCGGTTCGGTATTCGGTTTAGGTTTTCCCCGAAATTCGGTTTCTATATTCTCGGTTCGGATCAATTCGGGCCAAAAACCGAGAAAAAACAACCAAAACCGACTCGTCCCTAACCGAACAGAGTAAAACCAAGTAATTTCGGTTCGATATTCGGTTTAGGGATTTCGGTTCGGATCGGGTCGGGTCGGTATTGACCCGATGCTCACCCCTAATTGGTTATTTGGTTTTGGGTTTATGTTTTATAGACTCACTTTTTTGTGGCTTATTTTGAAACTTTTCAGCTTATACAAGCTTATTACAACATAAGAAACTTATATAAGCCAACAAAATTCAAAATAAGTCACACAAAGGGAGCTTATGAAAAATAAGCCATAAGCCGGCAACATAAGCCGAAACAGCCACCCTCTAATAATATTAACATTTAATACATGAACGAATACTCAAACTGGATCAAGACGGAAGGAATAGTAGAGAAGAAAGCTCTTTAGTAAAATGTTGGTTATTGATATTGAGATAGGGAAATAAATAACGGGAACTTGACGAGTGGCAACCATATTATGAACAAAATGAATATTGATTTGAATGTGCTAATGTTGAACGAAATTAGCATGTAAGTAAACAATTGTAATATTGTCAGAGTAGAGTATAGTAGCATAAAATAAAGGCTCATGCGAGTCACCAAGTAAAGTACGAGACCATGCATTCTTAGCATTGGCATTAGATGCATCTCGAGCATCAGTAATCGATCTAAGTGTAAGTTGATGCATGGAAGATGAAAGTAAATTATCACCAAAAAAACACACAATAACCTGAAGTAGACTTGCAGGTAACATGACACATGTTGTCTTATTAATTAGCATATGAATAAGCTGTGAGATAGGTCGTGAAATATGCATATAAATGTAAATTGTAATTCAAAGTCCTCTGAAAATGACAAAGAATACGCTTGAGGGCTACAAAATGCGGTTCACGCGGATCATGCATGTACAAACGGTTGGTGATCAGGCAACAAACCGAGATACTAGAATGCGGAACTACGACCTTGAATGAAAATACGATACACACAAGCAACTATATATCGACCAAAAGTAGAAACAAGCACACGCGATATTAACCCTTAACCAAAACGTTTGATTAAGTTGAAAAGAATATGTAGTACAACGACCCCTCCCCCCTCACCTCCTTTTGTAGAGATGAGAAGGGAGAAAACCAACCCTAAAAGAGTTGAAGTTGACTGCTATACAAAGGAGAAAACAAGATGAATGAATGCCCGGACTTAACAGATCACATGCCATATATATAGCATGTGAACCGACCTATGCATTCCTATTTGACTAAAGTTACACTACGACCCCCTAGACTTAGTAATACTTGCTAATATGGATATTATATTACAACAATTTCCACCTTAGTATCATATTAGCCATCTCCGATACGCAGCAGCTTCAACCAGTGCTGGAACCTCGGATAGGGGTGTGCCTTCATCCACGCACTAGTAGCAATAACCGCTACTAACATTAGCCTAGCTCCTGACTCTATCGAGAGTCCCTTTAGCCAAATAGCCTCCTTTGCAGCCTCCGTAAGTGTCATATACGCCGCTTCAGTTGTTGACAAAGCCTCCATGTGCAGCATCATAGCTTCCGAGCTTCCTGCACATCCTTGTATCATAAACCCGTACCTTGTGATTGATCTACCCATGACAGTGATCGATCTACCCATAGCGTAGTCAAAATCCACAAAAACCTGTACGTCTGTCTGTAATCCACGATCGAACCTATCCAACATACCCACATCTACAGATGCTATGTCAGGTCTCGTGCAGACCATCTGATACTCATGGCTTCCAACCGCATATATATATGACCACTTACCATTCTTTTCTTCACCACAGTCCCCTGATAGACTACCCTCCAACGACAGTATGGAGTGTCCCTCCTACAAAGTCTGTACCAACTTCCCGTTGTAAACCCTGGACTGTGACCTCCTCAAAGTATTACCACTCTAATCCCTGATGATCTCCATACCAAGTATATTTCCTTTTGCTTTATCCAACAATCCCTTGGTAACCCAGATCTCAGCCTTGCATCCGCAAGAAAAAACATACCATCTATATAGAGAAATAGATGTATGAACATACCTGGTGTATACTCCCAGTAATAGTTGTGGCTGTCGTCACTGCTTTTCCTGCAACCGTTGCTGAGCACACACACATCTAACCGAGTATTCATTTCTTCTTTCAATCCAGCCTTCCAATTGGAAATCACCTCACAAGTAATTGTATCATTGAAAGTCAGTGACTCGTGTGCGTATATCTTTTCCACTGCAGCAACTGCAAAAGCAGCCTCATTACTGTTTTCTCTATACCTGTATAGTTCTCGTGCTGAGTGTTGCTCCCTATCACGTGCTGAATGATAGTCTATCAAATCCTAAGTTTGTACTTACTGTGAACCAGCTACCTGACCGACATTCCCCTGAGGTTCCACCTCAAATGTATGATCCCTAAGCGGTTCCACCTCAAACTCAACTACCTACAACACATGCACTAAACTCGTACCTACACCAGAACCAATGAAAGTTTTCTTGTATCCCCCACTCTTATTGAAACCCATATTCCTGTAAAGCACTGCCTTTGAAGTAACGTCATCTACCCTTCAAAGCTTATTACCCACTATACCTTCACGGTATCCCAGGAATATGCACTTGACCTCAACCGGTTCAAGCATCCCTTACTTAATACTAGCAAGCCAACCAAAAAAACCTTAACATATCTATAGGTGTCTTGAGTCCAATCGCTGACGATGGTGACTTATTCATGAGATATGTAGACATGGCTGTATCCTCTGCCCAAAAAACCTTGGACAGACTAGACTGAATCAGAAAACAACGTACCTTAGCCAAGAGTGTCACGTTTATCTTCTTAACCAACCCATTCTGCTGCTGTATCCCTGCAACACCCAAATGTTTGGCGACCCCACTCTTCATACATTGTTGTGTAGACATATGATTACAAGAATCAAGAACATTGCATGTCTTGATCTTCCTCCCAGTCTGAGATTCTCCTAACTGCTTCCTACCCTTCAATGTCTTCCCAGTCACTGCCTGACCGTCCAGGGTATATACACAATTAGCCTTCCTTGTTCCTGATAAAAACACCAGTGAACCCTTTATAACCTTGATCTTGTGCGACTGCATCTTTACGTCCAGGGTATAAATAATTATTAAAAAAAAAAAAGAAAAAAGAAAAAAGATGAATTACTTTTACCTTTTATTGTGTGTGTGAAATTGGTTGTTTGAATTGAAGAGGAAGGAAGCCTAGAGAAAAAGAAAGGTGAAGAAGCGGTGGGTGTGTTGTTTGTTTGGTGATTGGTGACTGACAGGATTTTATTTATTTATCGATACCAATTTTTGTTTTTACTTTTTGCTATATTGCTATTGCTATCAGCCGATGCATGTGGTACAAGATTTTGATGAAAATTGGTCTTTAAAGTTACGTTTTAACCAGTTCGTGTCCAGAGTAGAGTTGGAATAGGCTAAGCCAGAACAAAAAGAAATACTAATGGACTATTGGGTGTTTGTTTCGGCTTGAATAGCCGCCTTACGGGGGTTATAGGGGTGAGCAAAATCGACCGAAACCGACTCGTCCCGAAAAACCAGCCCAAACCGAGTGAACCGAAATCGAACCGACCATACTCGGTTCGGTATTCGGTTTTCAGATTCTCGGTTCGGATCAATTCAGGCCAAAAACCGAGAAAAAACAACCAAAACCGACTCGTCCCTAACCGAACAGAGTAAAACCAAGTAATTTTGGTTCGGTATTCGGTTTAGGGATTTCGGTTCGGGTCGGGTCGGGTCGGTATTGACCCGATGCTCACCCCTAATTGGTTATTTGGTTTTGGGTTTATGTTTTATAGGCAAACTTTTTGTGGTTTATTTTGAAACTTTTCAGCTTATACAAGCTTATTACAACATAAGAAACTTATATAAGCCAACAAAATTCAAAATAAGTCACACAAAGGGAGCTTATGAAAAATAAGCCATAAGCATGTAATATAAGCCGAAACAAACACCCTCTAATAATATTAACATTTAATACATGAACGAATACTCAAACTGGAACAAGATAAAAGGAATAGTGGAGAAGAAAGCTCTTTGGTAAAATTTGGTTATTGATATTGAGATATTCAGATAGGGACAAGAATAACGGGAACTTGATGAGTGGCAACCATATTATGAACAAAATGAATATTGATTTGAATGTGCTAATGTTGAACGAAATTAGCAGGTAAGTAAACAATTGTAATATTGTCAGAATAGACTATAGTAGCATAAAATAAAGGCTCATGCGAGTCACGGAGTAAAGTACGAGACCATGCAGTCTTCGCATTGAAATTAGCTGCATCTTGGTATTCAGCATCGGTAATCGATCTAAATAGTGTAAGTTGATGCATGGAAGATGAAAGTAAATTATCACGAAAAAAAAACACACAATAACCTAAAGTAGACCGGCAGGTAACATGATACGTGTTGTCTTATTAGCACATGAATAAGCAGTGAGATAGGTCGTGAAAGATGCATATAAAATGTAAATTGTAATTCAAAGTCCTCTGAAAATTACAAAGAATACGCTTGAGGGCCACAAAATGCGATTCACGCGGGTCATGCATGTACAAACACATTTGTTCAATAGCATAGGATATATCAAAATAGTAAAGGTAAGATACTGAAAAATACTTAAAAACTCGATGTTATAAAGCAAGGTCACAAACAGATGAACTGTAGGCAAAACTTTTAGATTCAAAGTCAACTACAAATAGCTTGGAAAAAATAACAAACCGAGAGAATAAAGTAGCGAATGGGTGCGTACATGTTGAGCAATGGAAATCGATTACAGCATATGGTAGCAAGAAGAACAAACGAATATTTCTTAGCATTTTCACTCGGGCATATTACATCTTTACATTTTTACATTTTAACTAGCGTATAATAATAAAACTACAACATTATGGTACAAAAATCTAATCTATCTTTGATTTGACAAATTATCACCAAGCAAGACCACTAAATCACCATTTACGCTTATCAAATGACAATAAAACTTTATGTGGATCTTATATGGTAAAGTTTTAAAATCCTGGCCAGCTTTTCTCGAGTGCTAGCTCAAGTCAATTTGCTGTTGCATCGCCCCATTAAATGTTGTGTTGATCACTAGGGCATATAAGAATCGAGTCTATAGCAAGACCACCTTTCGTATGAGTGCAATCAATCTGTGTCAACGAAAACTTCACTTTCGTTGGTGTGTTCGAGTCCTCAACAACAAACTCTCCAACATTATGGTATTCCCACATTTCAGTTTTCTTCAAAAATCTTTTTGTCACGCTACGCTGACTAGTGGAGGTCATGAACTTCAACTCGACTGGTTTTACATCCCACCCGTGGACGTCCTCATTGCTAAACACTCTTCGTCCGTTTTGTTTTACAACTTTTCCTAGCCGAAGTTTGAATTTCAACGAGTAAGTCCCTGGAGGAAACAAGAACTCGACATCTCCATGTACTTCTACCCACCAAATTTGTTTAAGGTATGCAACCGTACGATATCTGGCAAATGAATGATTTAGAAACATGGAAAATAATCTTCACATCATATAAAAGTAAAAGGGAATTTTGCTCACCTTGATTCATCTGAAGGAATATGGTTCCAATATCTACGATCATCGATTCCGGTTATTGTTAATGCCTTTGAAGAAATGGATACACAAACACCTCTTGTGGTCTTGTCCAACCAAAATTCCTGAACCAAAAATTTTAAATGTCACATCAAACACTAATATACGACATTGACCACAAGGGCAGAACATTTGTGAATCGTCGAACTTTTATATTTGCTATTTCTCTAGGATGCTATGACTTATATAAGATCACATATCCAAATAAATATGCATTATCTTTTTTTTATCTAATTATTATTTGAACTTTTTATATGTGAATACTTCTAAAATTAAGGACTTGCTAAAAATAATAATTCATTTTTGACAACCTTAATTTATAAACTAGAAAAATACTCCCTAATAACGAGTGTCGATAAAAAATAATTTGTATGCACACGTTAAAGAATAACCGGCCAGTCACTCTAAATTTAACTTCTGTCAATCAGTTTTATGAACAATTATTAAACTATTTATTTAAATATTTGAAAAAAAAAAAAAAAAAAAAAAAAAAAAAAGTTGTTTCATTATGTAGCAATTTATAATTTCGTCGTTCTAAAAAACTAAAAGTCTGAATGATTTATAAAGAAAATAATAAATTATTAATTTCTTGAGTTTTTATCAAATTATGAAACTCCAGATGCAAATTAATCTTCATTAATACTATGAACTAGTTATCAACTTATCACAACCTATCAATGAAATTTAACCAAATTTACTAACGAATATAAATCACTAATAAGAGAAAAGTACTCATATAATATATTCGAACCTTATTGCCGGAATCAAATGACACGCCTCGACTTAGCCTCGCGAAAATTTCCTTTTCACCCAACTTTTCCGTAACAAAAAGACTTCCAGCTAGATTCCTATAATTAGAAGGCAACTTAGATGCCCATATAAAATCAGCAGTAGAAGCAGCACGAAATGCGCGATTTATTCGAGCTAATCTACATATGTCAACTGGTTCCAAGTACGATAATATCAATGCTACACATGATTCTGGCATGTCTCCTAAGTTGGTATTAACATTTGATATATCTGAGCTTAATAATGACGTATTAGCACCCATGATGAAGTGTTGTTATGATATGGTGGTTGATGGTGGTTATATGGTTGTTATTTGGAATTAATATTGTAGATTGAGAATTGTGTTTTTTTTGTTATTAATGCAGTGTGTATGAGTGAGTTTCAGGTGGAATAAAAGAGCTGGTGAGTAGTGTGCTTTATCCATTACAAAAAGTATAAAATGACGTGGATTTGTGATCTTTTTTTGTCCTTAATAATACCTAGATTCCCAAGTCATAATATTGTCCATAAATGGAACTTCACATATATTCGTTTCCTGGTTGTCTATTAGGGAAAAAATAGTATTAATAATTTAAAGGGCAAATTACCTGAAAATGTATGCAACTTGTCACTTTTTCTCATTGTATGTTGCTTTCTTTTTCTTTTTTTTTTCCCAATGTGTCACTAAACTTGCTAAATTCGTCCATTGTGTGTAGTGGTGACTTGATTCACCTGCTGGAGCAGGTTAACCTAACGGTCGTTAGGTTTATCATTGCACCGTTAGTCCTTTAGACTAACGATCGTTTATCATGACTACATACAATGACAAAAAGTAACAAGTTAGATGACTTTTATAATTTTTAAAATTTATGTACGTTTTTTACACGTTTTTGCACACATTTTTATACACACATTTTTATACACGTTTTTATGCATGTTTTTATACGGATTTTCATACACACATTTGTATACACATTTTTATTCACGTTTTTATACANCTTATGTCAGTAAAATTCAAAGATCAAAGATGTAACTTTTTTCGTGTAATCTGCTGAAATTAAAATAGATCTCTTGGTAAAATAACTCACAACCACCCTAATCCGGCTACCACGGATTAGGCCACCATATTAGTTGGAGGAGGTGTCGGTGGTGGTAGAGGCGGCGGATGGTGGTTGTCACTCCAACTTGGGTCACGTGTTTAACTTTTTTGTGTATAACAAACTGTAAACAAATAATATTTTAAAAAAATAATAATAAAAAAATAAATAAATAAATAAATAAATAAAGCTTTCTGAAAGTAAAATTTTAGTTCATCCGTCCCAAAATTATTGTCCAGTTTGAATTTTCAAAGTTAAACTGGTTCAACTTTGACCATAAATATATTTTTTTTATTATATAATACTTGATGAAAAATTATACCATTGAAAAGTAAACTTAAAACCCAATACATTTATATATTTTGTATCAAATATTATATAAAAATGTCTGTATAAAGACGTGTGTATAAAAACGTGTGTAAATGTGTGTTTAAAAACCGTGCATAAAAATATGTGTATAAAAAACGTGTGTATAAAAACGTGCATAAAAACGTGTATACAAATGTATGTATGAAAATCCGTATAAAGCATGCATAAAAACGTGTATAAAAATGTGTGTATAAAAGCGTGTATAAAAATGTGTGCAAAAAACATGAAAAAAACGTACATAAATTTTAAAAATAATAAAAGTCGTCTAACTGGTTACTTTTTGTCATTGTATGTAGCCATGATAAACGATCGTTACTCTAAAGGACTAACGGTGCAATGATAAACCTAACGACCGTTAGGTTGACCTGCTCCAGCAGGTGAATCAAGTCACCGCTACACACAATGGACGAATTTAGCAAGTTTAGTGACACATTGGGAAAAAAAAGAGAAAGCTACATACAATGGGAAAAAGTGGCAAGTTGCATACATTTTCAGGTAATTTGCCCTAATTTAAACTCAACCTCACTTGACTTGTTTATTGCTTCTGTTAGCAGTTACCGTTAGTTTTTTTAGGTTTCGAACAGAAAAAAATATGACAAAAACTGAATCGAACTGAAACCGAACCGAAACTGACAAAAACCGAAAAAATTTACAAAACCGAAAACGAACCGAAAAGGGTCGGTTCGGTTTGGTTCGGTCCATTTTCGATCGACTTTTCAATTCAATCGGGTCCACCTAATTTGTTAGGACATCCACTATGATGAGTTCATGAAAGGTCAAAAAATGTCATAAAAATTTAAGACTATTTGCCAAAGCCTTTTACACGAGTATATAGTTAAACTGCTCGGATTGATTTACAACCGTTTTATATAACGGAAACCGCAACACAATAATCGATAGTTGCATAAAAGATCGACCAATACTAGTTTAGTTCGATCAAATTTGTGAAGAATCGATCAATCACTCTCTTAGATATGTTAAAACGATTGGATGACATCTTAGATAGCTCAGTTTTTGCTAGAATTTGCATTGTATTGTTAGATTATAAATTAAGATTTGAAACAAGTGTTAAATAAACAGCTTATAAAATAAAAAATACGTATGCAATTAGGCTATGAATTTGTGATTGACATTGAAAGACGAATATTTTACTTATGACCTTATCCACAAAACAAAATTTCTTGGTTGACACAATTTGTTTTCCTTAAATAACTATTGATGTCTTAATTATTGACCCCAGCTGTTTGTTCTTTTGAATATATTCTAGGTTTAATCATTGAGAAAAAGTGGCGTTTCAATTCTTTAATCAAAATTTCCCAAAAAAGTGTTAATCACTTACTCTAGTTTACACATAATGAATAACCATATTTGTTACCTAATTAATGGGTAATTGTCACCACCATTATTGGTCGTTTCTGCTAATTGATATGAGTTTTGATTTATGCAGAAGTTGTTTCAAGTAATAATACAAACACCACTAACGGTGTGTTTACTAAATTAAGTGGTTTGAAGAGAATGTCTTAATTATTCTCTTAATTGAGAGACTTTAGCTTTGATGAGCTCTCAATTAAAAGAGACTAAGACTCACATTTTTTCCCCATTAAGTGAAAAGTAAATAAGCCCTAAATCCTATCTATAATCGGTCCAAACCGGCCTATATATACTTATCATAACATTAACCACTAGAATGAAAACCTAGTATTTTTTATGAAATAAATATTTGCACACAAAGTTCCAAGTACTCGCATATTACCAAATTTCAATTCTTAATGTGAAATAGTTAACACCTTGCATGAACTCGTAATATTAAAATCATACACTCACGTATTAACTATGCAATATGTGGCTTTCGGCACCACCCCGTGACATCACCACAATTATCAATTGAGAAATTGATTTTTTTACACTTGTTGCAAAGCCCAAATCTTGGATTTTTCCTAGACATGTTATTATGTAATTTCAAATTAAACTCTAGATTTTACGTTTTGCATGTTCTACAGGCCCGGATTTGAGCACGTGCGACATGTGCAACCGCACAGGGCCTCCATTTTTCAGGGGCCTCAGATTTCCAAATCATCAGTAAAGGTATACATTCGTTTTTGGAGGATTTGATCTCGTTTATAGATTATTTTGAATGAAGAATATAAGATTTGTGCGAAAAAACAAAGCTTCAAGCTATGTATTTTACAGAGAAACATGGCGTCTGGTTTTGTTGGGGAAGATAACCCAAAAGTCTATGTTTGTGGGGCATAGCTTTCAGTTTTGTCGTTTAAACTTTTAATACAACCTATATCTTTGCAATTTATAAGTTTAGTCCCTATCTTTGTTTAGAATTTGTAGATGGTTTAAAAAAGAAAAGCACTATATTTTCGGTTTGAAAAGTTGAAATACGTCGAACTGTTTTAACTATGATATATACAAATCATCTTTATACAATGTTAATTGTTGTAATTATTGGACTTGATGATTTTCATAAACAGTTGTGAAAATTCTATAGTAACACTTAGAAAAATAAATAAATAAATACTATATTCATAGTAGAATAAGACTAGTAAGTTGCTATGGATATCAAAAAATCAATGCATAACAAGATTACAGATTTACAGTTTGTTAATTTTACTAGCGGTTCAATTTTAGGAGTTGAATAAAGGCCCCATTAGAATTGTGGCACAGGGCCTCCAAATTCCACGAGACGGCCCTGATGTTCTACATCAAGGTTTCACCATAGTTCACAACGTTAGAGCCATTTGACTGGCGTATTTGTTGTCTGTTTTTTTAATCAAATGAGTTAGTTAATTATTCACGTATCCGGCCTCTTGTCTATCCTAGCGTATTGGATTTGCCTTTCAAATCCCTTTTGATAATTATTTCATGCCTAATCCAACTTAACGTGTTTCCAAGCTCAAGCTCGTTAGTGGATAATATAAGATATTAAGCTTATGATTGTTAGTGTTTCAATAGATGTAAGCCAAGTAGCCAACACAGTTGGTTGAGTGTCAAAGTTTTGCCGTTGAAAGAAAATTTTGCGTTTCAATAGTTTGGCTTACATAAATTAGGGATTACTGATTTACTGATTGGATAAATCAGAGATCTTGGGCTTCAAGTATCGACATGATAGGTTGGAGACGTCTTTTTTGTGACTTACGCAGGCATGCCGGAATTTTCGCCAAGAGAGAAACACCTGTGAACTTTTTGAATGGCCCGTAGGATGGAAATTCCACACTCAGACCAGCAAACGTTTTGGTTTTTGGATTAGTTGGAGGAAAACATGCATGTGTGGATCTAACCATGGTTTCTTTTCTTGTGGGTTTGAGTAGCCAGAGTTTTATAGTGGAACATACTACTTTGAAAGTTGTCTCTGCAAAGTGAGAAAACACGAGAAAGCATGCATTGAAAATAATACGTTCTATTCCTTTCGCGAGTGATACTTTTGGTCTTTGCACCTAAGGCAGTGGAGCTCTTCAACAGAGTATAACGAGTTATTTATAGTAACGTTATTACACTTAGATCCACGAATATTGTTCTCAAAAGAATTAGTCTTGCAATTCAAAATAACTAGTAGTGGAGCTTGTTGCTCGTTTGACATCCACCTCTATGTAAATCTTATCTTTAATAATAATTATTGATCATTGTTATTATGTTTATTTTATCACATTTATAAGAAACATATTTCTGTTGAGACTAATTAATGACACTCGTAATTGTTCATTCAGATCTCCTTCAAGTATCCATACGAATGTCATATGAAAATGATAGGCTGTTCAAAACACTGATATTTGTACTACGTAGCTCAATGTATAAATTGCTAAATGTTTCGTTACATACAATTTCTTGCTTATAAAACTCTCTAAGCAAGACTGATTGCACATCTAAGTGCAATTTTGGTAAGATTAATTATACATAGATGATGGCCTAAAAATGATTACAATCCAAGCACAAGTGTACACAAACAACCAATTAACCACGTAGCTGTCTACTACTTGACAACAAATGTTTTATTTCACTAGTTGTTGCTTTCTGATAATAAAATGTGACAATTTCGTCTATTGATTCGATCAAATTTTAAGTGCAGTTTGCCTATTAGTTTGATAGTAAAATTTAACTCGAATTTTTCTCTTGTCTTGATTTTCCGTAATTGGCAAGAGTTAAAGTCTCTAAAAGATTTTAGAATAAGATTTTTTTTTTTTTTTTTTTTCCTAAATATGTAATTATTCTTTTTGATTTCTAGCGACTTGCTAGCTAATAGCCTTTTAATTAAGAATAATATTTCACTGTTAAAAAAAAAGGTTTGCTAAATCGACTCAACCAAGTAAATTTTCATTGAAATAATGCGCTTGAAATTACCATAAGTCCACTAGATTAAATAACAGGTTTAGACAATTTATACTCCTAAAACTTTATATTCAAGAATATTCAAGAAATTTGAACCTCCTAATATTCTTTAGCATGTCGTACATAGCAACTAACTCAAGATAGTAAATAGTTACACAAAGTAAATGATAATATGTTGCCTTGTTAGTTGTTGCAAACATATAAAAAGTGTAACTAAATGTTAAACATGCAAATTGGCATACGCATCGTCTTCTATCAAAGTTTAATGTATTTCACATTTTCACTTATGGATTGAATCAATGTCATCTCGATATGATATAGGAGTATAGTAGTTTAGCTAATGATTTGTTCAACTAGTACTAGTAACTTCTAGAGCAATGTTTGGTTGGTAAATTACTAAGTAATCATTAAACTGTGTTTACTTTTTAATTTAAAACACAAGATTAATCAGGACCACTAAAAGTGATGACACGTATAAACGGATATATACAAATTGTTGCAAACGTGGAACTGAGTCATCAAATGCAATTAGGCCACAAGTACTTTTAGGCACATCCTATAGGACCTATAGTACACATGTCACCTAGTCACCATGCAATTATGATCACAAGACTACGTATAAAAGATTGCCCTTTATTTTATTTTATTTAAATGAATTTAAAGATAGAAAATTGTTCCATGTTTAACTGAATATTAGTTGGTACCGCATATGGTTGGGAGAATCACGTAGCTTCTATTTGTTAAGTTAGTTATTTCTTATCAGAATATAGTACCCGTCTCAAAATTATTGCACAAGACAAGAATTACAAAGTTTAATAAAAGTTGACCACTATAATTTTCAACTATTCGAATAGAATATTCATCCACTAAATTCTTTTTTTCTTACTAAAAATAAAAAACGGATAATTAATTTGAGACATCCATAAAAGAAAAGAGGAAAGTTCAATACGAAACAACATTTATCTAAAGAACAAATCAACCAATCATAACCATTGATTTAACTTAGATCCAATGGCTAAATTTAATCATTAATTTAAATTAATAAAACACACAAGGGTGTTTTTGTAATTCCTCACTCCACTATTCTTTAATCATCACTCACTTGTAACCCCACAAACACTTAACACCGGTTTACACACTCAAGCTTTCTCCACCAACACACACACACAAACCAACCCGTAAACCTTCAATCGATCTTGTCATCAACATCATAAAAAAGCAGCTGATCGGCGTGAAAGAGTAACCGTCGGCGTGAAAGAGTAACGACCGACCCGGATGAAGGACGGTGGCCGGGACTGAGGTAGATATCTTCATCTACTTGTAACTGTACACTAATTATGGTTTTGTTAATTAATGAGGTGTAGAAATTGATGTTAAGCATTAGCTATTTGTAAATGATAGATCAGATGATGGTTCCAATGGAATACGTTGACTTATGGAGCAACTGCATCCCTCATTGTCTTAGGCATCCGCCTGTCCCTTCAGACCCCATGTTTCTAGTTTGGTTTGTTGGTGGGGTTTTATTGTAGGTGTTGGTTGCCTGGTGCCTTGAATTGTATGGTGGGCTTGTAAATATGTTGTATGGATCAGTGGTTGTAAGATTGTAAGTTGGAGTTTGATATAATATACCGATGGAGTGATGGATTTGAAGTGGTTACAAAACAAAGATGAGTGTGCATCAAGTAGTTGTAGCAAAATACCAATATGTCGAATATCACGTGTTTTCTGTATTCCTTGTGTTAGTTCCAGATTTAGGAAATTTCTTTTGTAAATA